>CADDXX010000149.1:63670-113098 GCA_902810485.1 Alauda arvensis | reverse complement strand
TCTCCTCTCCTCTCCTCTCCTCTCCTCTCCTCTCCTCTCCTCTCCCCCATGCACAAAACAATCACAGGCAAAGAGAAAGGTGAAAATGGGCTGGGGAACTCATGCCTAGACCATTTTATGAAGGTGTCTATCACTGCCATAAATAGCCGTTTGCCAACGGAGTTCAGAAACCTAGAAAATTACTATTATTTCTAGAATTTAGAACTAAGAGTTTTGTCCTTGGACCAGTACCTCCCTCACAAACCCACAACTGCGAGACAGCTCCCTACCACAGGAGCTATAAATGCTGTGTATTAAGCAGCAGATGGAGAAGGGGAGTGCAAGGAAGCAGGAAGAACTTCCCCACCAGCATGATAGACRCTGTTCTTAGCAGAGCAAAACCTGACTGTTGCCAAGTTTTTGCCAAGGTATGTTGGCAAAGACATAAGAAAAGGGAGAGTTTTACTGAGATWTTGAAAGAGGATAATACAAATAAGAGATTAACTATATTCTGGATGATCACACTTTTTCAAAAATCCTTTTCAAAAYAAAACACAGGGACAGCAAAGCTACTTCTTAAGTCCTATACTCTGTTGCATGATGAGAACAAAATTTTCCCTWAACCCCCTGTTTTATTTATTGCTCATTCAGTCTGCTAGCCACATATAAAGCTAAACCTCTGCCAGTCTTCCTGGAAACTAAGCCATTTAAACCACTGAAGAGATATATTTAGGACAGAGAAGTTGTAGGGGACAGCTGGAGCATATCTTATACTCCTTTACTGTGGCACTGTTTAGCCTTGTCTCTAGGCCCAGAGTGAAATATGTGGTACTCATATTTTAATGAATGACAGGCAGGCAAATTCAAGTCATGAAGTTGTGATCAGTCTTCCTCAGCAAAACAAGAATTTGGCTAAACCTGTATTTGGTTTGGTCTATAAATATATTGTCCTGTTAMCAATCTCACCCAAAGGCAGCCTTAAAACTAGAACAATTTGTTTTTCTGTAATAGGGCTTGCAGTGAGTGCTGGGATTTGGATGTAAAATCCAAGGACRATGTCTGTCTCTTTGATGCTAAAGATTCACAGGGTAGGTTCTGAATTCACTGAGGGGTAGTTATCACTAATGCTGAGATTTGCATGGTGAGACTGTGCTCTGTTTTACAATGTTGTCTCTTTTCTGGGCTCACTGTGATCTACAGTACATGTTTATCCATTCACATTCTGCATTCTGAACAGCCTGTGTTGGCAGAAAAACAAATTTTATATCACTTATTAGTGATATAAATCAAGCATTCCAGCATTTCATTAATGGCAAATCTGAGGCTCATAGCCAGAAAAGAGAACATCAGGATCCCCCTTTCAGGACAAAAAGATGATTTTTGAATTTTGCAGAAAAATTTTTTTCCAAATTGTTTCTTCTCTCTTTTAAAGCTGATTTTCAGTTTGGAAAGGCAGAATGACAGGACTGAGTGAGAGCCTTTGTGATACACTGCCATATGCAAGAAGCAGAAGGAAGASCTTACTTACCTGGCTAAATCAACCCAACTCCATAAGAGGGCAGCGCAAGAAATGAGCAKTGAAAATGACTCAGAAATTGTTTGCAGTAGCTTTGATGGAAAACTTTGCACAGAGGCAAGGTTCCTGGGGTTTCAGGTAGCTGGAGGGACAAGCTTTCCATGGAGCAAGGTTTCAGGGATTACACCGAACTGGAAGGATTACTGAATACAGGAATTTGCCCTCCACTCACACTGGATTTTCTGTCTAAACCATGATTTTGTCTGGGTGGATCCTGATTTATACCTGYATGATTAAAAGGGAGCTGAAGCTATCAGTGGAATGAACAAAATCTTGGGTCGTTGGTCATCTTGCCTGTGTGAGAACTGCAGGATCAGTCTGTATAACACTGCTCAGTCTTTGGCATTTGATGAGCAAGTTACCTTTATTTATAACATGGTGCAGCAGGACGTGTTGCTGTGACTGACTTTCAACAGCTGCAAGGTCAGAAGTTTGATACGCTGAGGGAAAGGTGTCCTGGCAATGGATATCTGAAGATTGTGTTGAATCAGGGATATGTAAAAGGTTAAATGGGGTAAGTCTAGATTTTTGGGCTTTTTTATATCTCCGACTAGCTTTTTAGAAACACCCTTGGAGGRTCCTCAAGAGCACTTTCTATGGCAGAATGCTGAATTCACCCTTTTTGCCACCTTCTGTGACCTTTGTACCGTCTCCTTGCTTCTGCTTTGTAAAATAAGAACCACTGAAACAGCCCTATCATTAAATCCACAGCATCTATTCCTTCATTGATTCTTGAGAGGTGATAACAAGCTCAGCTAGGAACACATTTTAATAATTATACAGCTATAATTATCATTTTGGCTTTGCCAGGATTTTTGAAAGATAAATTGTGCAATCTATTTATAAGCTTGATAAGCAAAAGGACCTAGTGTCCTTTCCCTTTAGTAAATCCATGGCAAGTCTCATATGCAGAATGAAATCAACTAAAAGAGCATCAAACAAAAAGAGGCTTCTAATTAAGCATAATATTGCAGTAKGTGGGTGCAAGAAATACCTCAGCAGTGAAGGGAAAGAAAACTCTGTATTTTACACTAAAATACAGACATTTCAGTAAATACTTGGAAAGTGATGATCTTCCATGAGTTGCCCCATCCACACAAACACTTATCCCAGGACAAAGGGTGAGGGCAAAAAGCAGCTCCAGGAATACTTTTGGAGGATACAATTTGAAGGAGATATCTGTTTTACTCAGCTGGTTAGTTACATGCTATTTATCTGCTTATTTGCTAAATTGGATTTTGTAAGCAMAAACAAATGGCAAAAAGTAGCAGGATAGACAATGAAAAATGAAAACATTTTYATTTTTCATGTCAGAGCCAGGGCTTTAAGTACAAAAGCAGTCCCAAAGACAAGGCTTATGGATGGGGTCCAGATAACTGTTTCCTAGCAACAGGAATACTATTAGGGGGGATGATGAGGTCCAGTTTAATGTGTTTATCCAGTGCTTTGAAGGACAAGTAACATAAAATTCCTCATTTTATACAGGGCTACTCAACCAGGTTCTGTAACAGTCCTTACAAGAAGAGTTTCTACAGAAATCAGCCCTGCATWTAKACCTCTATATATCTGTGTACATGGAAACAGCAGAACATGGAAATAATCTTATTTATTGARATACCCACTTTGTGTTATTAAATTAGATGCAAGACTGCCAATTAGTTAAACACAATTACATAAGAGTAAACTACAGTAACTTTTGGTTTTATTTCTGGGGTATTTAGACAGRCTCACAAAAAAAAATCTGTCACAGTACTTAGAAGTGTCCGTTGTAAAAGTTAGTTTATGGCACAGCTTTAATAAAAAATAGCCATCAAAAGGAGAGGTTAATAACACACAAACCTTTGTGAAGAAATTTGATACCTTGGTTAAAAACATTGCATAATTCAGTAAAATTCTTTTGAGTCATTGCTCAGCAGCAGTATTTATGTATAMATTGAAGTGATTAACACCAAAGCCAGAACTGAATCAAAATGTTGAGAAGGATGGAGAAAATTATATATTCAAGAGCCAAAYACTGAAAAAAGTTAGTTGCTCCATGTCATTGTGCTTATGTCAGTGCAGTCTTACTCTAATAAGCTKCAAATACAGAMAATTAATGATTGTCATATTCCAGGTAGCCTCTCAAGCCAGCTGTATTGGGTTTTGTCCTGGATTGGGACATGGCCAAGCTTTGGTAYAGGGGAGYTACAGGGRTGGCTGCTGTGAGAAACTGCTAGAAGCTTCCTCCTCTGGCAGGCCAGAGTCTGGCAGCTCCAAAGATGGATGTGCCCCTGGCTGATGCCAGGACAATTAGAAATGGGGGTATTGCCTCTGCCATAATGTATTTAAGAAGAAGAAAAAAAATGTTATTGCATAGTTTCAATTGTGGATAGAGAACARCAGAGTGAGAGTCTRTGAGAGGAACAACTCTGCAGACACCAAGGGCACTGCAGAAAGATGAGGAAGAGGTGTTCCATGTGCTGGAGCTCAGATTCCTGTGCAGCCTGTGGTGCAGACCATGGTGAGGCAGCTGTGTCCCTGCAGCTCATGGAGATCCATGGGGAAGCAGAGATCCACCTACAGCCCATGGAGAAGCCCCATGGTGGAGCAGGTGGATACCCAGTGGAGGCTGTGACCCTGTGGCAGACCTRTGGRGWGAGGGGCCCTGCTCCSRGGCTGGAGCAGCCTGTCCTTGAAGGATTGCACCCATGGAAGAGTGACCCACGCTGCAGCAATTCTGGGAGGATTGTTGTTCATGGGATGGAATCACATTGCAGCAGTTCACAGAGAGCTATTGCCCATGGGATGGACTCATGCTGGAGAAGTTCATGGAGAGCTGTCTCCCATAGGAGGGACCTCAGAGCAGAGCAGGGGAACGACTCCTCTCCCTGAGCAGTGGGATAAACAACAGGTGATGAACCGACCATAACCCAGATTCCCTGTCTCCCTGCACCTCTGGGGAAGGAGGTAGGGCTGGGAAGGAGGGAGGGGGTAGGGGGAAGGTGTTTTTAAGGTTTTGTTTTTCTTCTCATTATCCTGTTCTGATTTTGTTAACAATAAATTCAGTCGGTGTCTCTAATTCAAACCTGTTTTGCCTGGGATGGTATTTAGTGAGTGATCTCTCAAGTTACCTCAGCTCATGAACCCTTCATTCTATTTTCTCTACCCTTTCCAGCTGCAAAGGGGAGTGAATGAACAGCTTTGGTGAGTACCTGGCACCCAGCCAACATCAACCCTCAGAGGATTGCCTTCTGATTTCCATGTCAAATGACCTTTGAAAATTATTCTKCAAATTTTTTGAGGAAAGAGGACAAAATGAAATAGGATTTGGCAACTTYTATTACTCTATTCTTTTGCTGTGCAGGTTCTAGTTAGTACCTGATGTTTGTGGGTTTTGTAGCACTGTATCAGAGGTCTGATTCTCCTTTTTGAGCATTTGGCAGATCCAAACAACAAATTCTAAATGCATTTCTTTCCACAGCCCAAAAGAAACATAATGCAATGCTCTAAGATGATAACATGATGCAATGTGTCTTAAGACCCACAGCCATCCTCTGGGAAAATGTCAAAGKAACAATTGGTAGAGAACTGGTTTGGCATCTCCTGTTTCATTAACAGTCCATTCAAGTGGACTCAACAGTAGCACTTTTAGGCTATAACTAGCAAAATTTCAAGGTTCTCTTATTTTAGTGAGACAAAAAGTATTTTTTTTGCTTTCCCTCCATTTCCCTTGATGTGAATTGTTAKTTCCCTCCCCACTCCACTTAAAAGGCAGTGGTCTCCACAGGAGCTGGAAAACTGATGCATCAGTATCCCATCCCATTTGACAGGAGACCTCTGGAGCAGCCTGAAGAAATGCCTGTGGGCAGGCTCTCCAGGTGGGCCTGCTGGGGTAATAAGCTGCCTAATGGCATACTAAGCAGCTGAGCAGCTGGGAGTGCTTGAGCCATCAATTCAGGTGACTCATAACAAAAGTATCTGCATTTTCACAAGCTCTGGGGATCAGTTGTGCCACTTTTTGGGTTTCCTGTCAGGAATGGAATGAGAAAAAACTGGCAGCCATAGTGGAAATATAATTTCCCACCTAATTTGGCAGGCTTGAAAATCACAGAACCATAGATTATTCTGAGTTGGAAGGGACCCACAGAGATCATTGAAGCGCAACTCCTGGCCCTGTACAGGACAGCCCAAGAATCACACCATGTGCTCAGAATATCTTTCCAAACCCTTACTGAATTCTGTCACGCTTGGTGCTGTGACCACTTCCCTGAGAGGCTGTTCCAGAGCCCAACCACCCTCTGGGTAAAGATCCTCTTTCTAATGTCCAACCTAAGCGTCCCCTGACACTTCAAGCCATTCCCTTAGGTCCTGTCACCACACAGAAGAGATCACTGTGTGCCCCTCCTCTGCCCTKCATAAGGAAGTGGTAACTGCAATGAGTCTCAGTCTCCCCATCTCCAGGCTGTGCAGACCAAGTGACCTCAGCAGCTCTTCATACAGCTTCCTCTCAAAGCCCTTCACCATCTTTATAGCTCTCCTTTGGACTCTTTGTAATAGTTTYATATCTTTTTTGGTTTTTTTTATTGTGGCACCCAAAACTGCCCCCAGGCTCAAGGTGAGGCTGCCCCAGTGCAGAGCAGARCAGGACAATCCCCTCCCTTGCCCTCCTGGCTGCCAGGGCACTGCTGACTCACATTCAATTTGCCATCAGCCAGGATACCCAGGTCCCTTTCCATGGCACTGCTCTCCAGCTTCTCATTCCCAGTCTGCATGTACCTCCAGGGTTTCCCCATCCCAGGTGCAGAATCCAGCACTTGTCTTTGTTAAACTTTGTATGGTTGGTAATTGCCCAGCCCTCTGTTTTGTTGAGGTGTCTCTGCAGGGTCTCTCTACCTTCAAAGGTATCAATAGCTCCTCTCATTTTTTATGATCTGAAACCTTATTTACCTTGGAGTCCTGCATCCAAGTTGAAGATGTTGAGGAGGACTGGGCCAAGCATGGAGCCTTGTGGAATCCCACTAGTGACCAGTCACCAGAATGATGTCACACCATTCACTATAACCCCTTGTCCTGTGGCCACCTTGCTCTGAAAATGTCTCTGTGCTCTCTGCAAAACTCACTGTGAAAGTCTGACTGGAAACCAGGATGGGATAGCGCCTTTACATAAAGCAAGGCAACAGACAGCTGCTTTCAGACTATATAATTTATAGAAGTAAAAGCATGGTTGTCATGAATTAATGTTTTTATCTTTTATAATTCTTGAAGAAGTTCTTTTTTTTTTGCCTGAAATAGACAAATTATTTCTCTTAGAGGAAAGCTGAGGTACAATTCAAGAATATACACAGAAAGAAACAGTCCAGCAGTGAAATCACTGCTACTTTGAYCCCATCTGCAAAATACCTTTCTGTACTACTTCTGTAACCTTCCCACAATAAAGAAAATCCCTACCCAATGCACTTCTTTGGAGAGYGTTAGGCACATTAAGTTTTTAGTAMCATTTTTGGGACACCAACATGTAGGTTCTGTCACCAGCAACTAAAGGAAAGCCAGTATCTTTTTGTAGAGAAATAGATTTGATGTTAGGGAATCTGTTGGTCTTATTACTTTTTTCAATTCTTTCAGCATCAAAAACAAGAACTGTGCTACCATTTTATTTTACACCTGAGCACTTTCTCACAAAATTGTGGTGTTAATTTAAAATAAGCCAAAGGAAGGAAACAGCTGCTGGAGCCCTGAAGAAATAAACTGTACAAAACRCACAAAGGTGTTTGCCTCTTTTGCTGTTGTAGTTAGGAGCTGGGAGGTTGCTATAATCTGCTCTTCCTTAAGGCCTGGTGTTTGAAAAAATGACAGTGTTTTCTACCACCATTAGCTGGTTGTGCTTTTTTTTTTTTTTTTTTTTTTTTGGTGGTAGTAGAAGGAACTGAAACTTGGGAGATTGAAGATGAAGGTGCTAAGCTTAAGTCCCTGCTGAGTTGGATTCCTCATGGGAACACAGCAAGAAAATGCCAAATGAAGGGTTTTCTGTRTTTGACATTTTTACAGGTTGTTATAGAATAGTTTATAAAACATCAAATGATAAATAATCTTTCATTTCCTCTGTTAGCTGCCTAACCCATGTCTGCCTCCTTAAAACATGAGCTACAACAACTCAGCAGACAGAGCTTGTCTTTTACACATTCTTGTGGAAAATCATAGATAGGGATCCTTAGACATWTGATATGAACATACAGTTTAGCTGWCTACTTTTGATCACATTCAGACTTGTCTGACTGGGTCTGAGGCTGAGTGCCACAATTTGATTGTGATGCCACTAGTGTTTAAAGATCCCTAGAGACTAAACAGTTGCATAGACATTTTGGTATTCTGTCTAACTGCTCCTGCTAGGCAGAAAAAAATACTGAAGGAGCCTCCAAATGGATTAGAGATTGTTMGAGCCCATTCTTTAGTATGGAATTCTTATTACAAGGTTATTTAGGGGCTCTCTTTTAGGGGGTATCTCTGGATTAAGGATTTATGGTGCTAGACCAAGGATTTCTTGGTAGGTACTTAGTAGTTACATATGTGCCATATGTTGCTGTTTTTGAAGTTTCCCTGCATTTAACAGCATTACATTTTGGCTTTTCCTKAACATTATTTGCAGTTAGGTCAGAGGTCCACAATCCTAAGGCCGGATCTGAAGGCACTGCAAATACAATAGTGCCTGAATCCAGTCCTTCTCAGCAAGCCTGTGGGAAATAATAACCAATAACCAGGTGAACTTATTCCTTACACGGATGTGGATTGCAGGAGACAGATCTGATAACATCAAAAGGAGCAATCACAAATTATGTCTTGTCAGAATGTTCCTGGAAAAATATTAGGGAGTTCATGAAACTCATGGTGAAAATCCATTTACTCAAATCAGCATGGGATCATGTGAAAGAGGTCAGAATAGAAAAACCTGTCCACTCCTCAGGCTGAAATGAAAACAGTATTCAACGAAACAATAAGTATTTCTACTCCAACACCTACTGAAAATGAGTTGGTTAATGATGGTCAGCTAAGAACACTTCATATTTGCCTGTCCACCTACAATGAAACAGAAAAATGCACACCCAAAACCTCAGATTTGTATTTYGTATGCATTTTACTACATCCCTCTCTGATTATTAGCTTTCTTTTATAAACCATATCCTGAGCTGTATGTATAATACAGTTATGACCCTTAGGTGTTTGTCACCATTCTAATAGCAAAGGCCTGATTTCCCCATGTTAAGAAACATGCATGTTATTCAAGATGAAGGGGAATTTTCAAACGCAGGAGTGTTTTGGAATAATCAAAAAATGCTCATTCTGCCAAAAAAATGCCTTGATTAGAATAGGCAGAAGCTTGATTTTCACCTGGTTGCCTCTTCTGTCTGGGTAGAGCAGGTGTGAAACACTCCATAATTGAGCAAGTGGTTACATCTGCTCTCAGAGTCCCAAATGAAATTATTATAAAGAATTAAAGAATTAATTAACCAGTAAGACTGAATATAGGGCAGAGTGTTTTGCTTCCATGGAGGCTTGATTTTTTTGATGTTGCTGCTTAGATCAGTTAAAGATCTTCTGTTACTGGTTATGATCCCTGTCTGTAAGTCCTTCATAGATACAAGCATTTAATTATTTTATTTTGGAAATTCTACTGAATTYTGATAGGAAAAAATAATTACAGATACATTTAATGGCAAATGGTAGCAGGTCTTCCCATGGAGTCCTTTCAAAAGGTATCTCTCCATCTCAGTATTAGGCTGTGTCAGCTTTTCTGCTGCCATGACAAATTTTAAAATAAATTTTGAAAAGCAGAGGAGGATAATGATTTCCAGTAAATACTGTGAAATTCACTTCCTGTGGTAGTAAAATGCACGAAGTTACTGCACACTAAAATTTATACATTTGCAGCAATTCATCTTTAAGGAATGCAAGAGGAGAGTTAGTGATTTTGAATTGTTGATGTGTTTTATTTTATCTTTTGGAAGCATGCCCATTATTCAGGATCACAGAACTCGTGAATTGATGATCCAGAGGGAGCCTCTTTTACTATTGCATCTTCTGCACTGCCTCTATAAATATATTTTTTTATTATTATTCTGCAGTTTTTAGATTTGTTTTATGGTTCTGGTTATTAATGTTCTACCTCTGACTGTTACCAGAATTCATAGCTCTGTTAGAAGTCTGACGTGTCTGGGATATTTGCTTGTGCAGGTAGTTTTCTTGCAATAAACCAATCTGCTGGACAGAGAGGGGAATGTTTTGCCTTTGATAGTGTATTTATGATTACAGTTAGTGGGAATATGTGGTTTCAAACAAAACCAGCAGCCTCAAAAGTTTAAATTACTGCAAGCGTAGAGCATGTGAGCTCTTTGTSTGTGATTGCATAGCTTAGACAAAGAACAAGTAAATAGCTACTGCTGTTTATTCCTACCAGAGAGTGAGAATTTGGCATGAAAGTCTCATGCTCTCTATTAACTTCTTTGGGAATGCAGAGGATTCTCCAGCCACAGAACAGCATCTTCAGCTCACCCAAAACTGCAGCTAAAGGAGATCAATGTTACTAACACCATCGACCTTTTTTATTGTTTTTACAACCTCCATACTTTCTATCCTGAAAATGCTGTTGTGATTATATTGAGGTTCCCCTTTCTCTGCCCTCAGGATATTTTAGAGCCAAGAMGGCACTAAAATCTTAGAAGATGTTATTTTGTATTTTCCTTTCATCTTTGGGGTGTAGTGAAATGGCACAACGCAATGTTGARAAAGAGTCAGCAAAACTATGGCAACGAAGACTTTTATTTCTTGGAGTCTGCAACCTACTGCAAATCATCTSTAACAGACCAAAAGATTCACAGACATTTAGTGAGTAATTGGATAGCTGCTAGTGCAGCAGCAGCTTGGCAAGTGAGGCCAGTTAGGAACTGGTTAATCGTTATGTGATGATATATATATCTATATGTGATTATATTCTTACAAAAAAAAAAAAAAAAAAAAAAGACTTTTTTTTTTTTTTTTTTTTTTTTTTAAATAATCACCCAGGAGGTTAGATAGCTCCTCCCCTGCATGTGTGACTTTCAGAAGAGACAGGGGTTCTGAATTGGTTTAAGGTTATTTTCTCTCCAGGAAATACTCACTGGAGAAAAGGCGGGGGGAGAAAAATGCACAAATTGCTTCTTACAACTTGTTATGTCATTCTATGGGTGATGAGTATACTTGGGGGAGCTTTGCACCTKTCAGCTACGTTTATAACACACCTTTCAAAGAGAAAGAAGGACCATCTTTAAAAGCTCTAACATCACATTTAAGATCCTCTCCACACTGGACTTGTTTTACTTTCCTTCCAGCTCTTTCTCCTCCATGAGAAAGGAATATCTCTTTTGACAGGCATCCCCACAGACAAGCAGGCATTAGAAGGTTGGTTCWTGTGCAAAAAGCTGGCAGTATGATCTGGACTCTCACTCCCATGGGAGTGTTCCTATTGACTTTAGCTGGGCTAGGATTTCACCCTTGTTTGTGTTGAGTTTGGCAAGGATTACTGGCATGAAACTGGTCCTGAGGGAAGAAATCAGACTGCTTTTCTACACAAATGCCCAAATGTCCAATATGTATGAAGAAAACTGGAAGGCTCATAAAAAAGGTTAATGTTTTAGACATGCTGAGGCAGTGGAAGCTGACTTGGGGAGCAAGCACGGTGTGCCAACACAAGCACTTCACCTCTGTCCCTTGTCAGGTTTCCTTTACAGCCATCACAAGGTAGCTCTTTCTCCACTCTACAAATCCAAATGAATGAAGCTTGAGTGGCCCAGGAGAAATTTAAGCTGGTCACTGCAAATTGATTCACACAAGTGTCTCTGGTGTGAGGATGTGCTACTTCTCAAGCAGCAAGAGAAGGGGAAATGAAATGAAGAGGTTGYATGGCTGCTCTCAGGAGAACGTCAAGCTAACAAGAGCAGATTGGTGTTAATTTAGCTGAGAAAAAAAAAGCTTCTCCTCTTTTAATACTTGAGGATTTGAGATTCCAGCAACAGTAYGGGGAGGTAGGCAGTGGGAAGGAGCTGGGGGGAGATCACTCTTTCTTAAGCAATTACAGAAGTGTGGAAGTAGGTTATGGCAGGTTAGGGAACAAAAATACATAACTGAAAGAGAAACACAAATGAAGAGGAGAACACAAATCTGGGAGAACAGACGGCTCTTTGCTGATTCAAAAGCATTTMTTTCAGGAGAGTAGGGCAGGAAATTGCTGCTTTGCTCCACAAAATTAAAAAAAATCAGAACCCAAAGAAAACCAGCSACAGAACAGCATCTGTTTCAAAAATGATGATGTCTGCTGCAGGACAGATCCTATATCCTGTCTTTCAGCAGAGTMACATTAATGTTACATTAATGTAGAAACACAGTATGGCTTTGGAGTTGTTCTTATTCATGTCAGATAAGACTAGAGCATAGCAAGAGCAAGCTGCAAGTTTGTCTTTATGTCAGGTTAAGAAAACGTACTGTATCCATAATACTATGTACAATTTGAATGGTGAGCACTGCCAGTGAAAAAAATACAGTTTCCTGTCATGTGTTCCCAAGTTCCCCAATGTTCAAAACCCCTAAAYAGCCCTGCCAACATAGGCTTGAAAGCATAATGTGTAAATGAGTGACTGTGGAAAGGGACAGAAGGTTAAACCACTCTTTCAAAGTCTTTGTGTGTGTGTGAAACTTCAAGAAAGTTCAAAAAAGACCTTTCATAAAGATAAGAGAATATCCACYAAAGAGATACTTTTTTCTGGACAGCCAGAAATTTCTGATTAAAAGCTACAACTGAGAAATGCTAAACATAACCTTGAAGAAGAATACTGCTTCATATCTGATAACATGAGGGTTTGTGCAGTTTTTAATAAGATATGTCATGTATATGAAATAATAATAATAATAAAAGCATAGATGATTTTGAGTCCTTCTGCATCCAGGATTATTGTTCTGGTTTGTACTGTCAAGATAAAGCAGAAACAAATTGTTACCCAAGTATCTTTYGGAGAGCTAAAGAACAATTTTCTGAAGCTGGAGAGCAGGATAGATTGGCATGAGGTAAAACCACACCTGCTCCTGTTCTTTTTGTTGATCCAAAGCTTCTGTTGATTCAAGGGATAAAAGAAGTCCCCCGATGAGATGTGCCAAGAGACACTTTTAATCTCTTTTGCTGGGCAGCGAGAGATTCTACTGCCAATGCTTGCAGTATGAACTTCATTCAGTGTTTATTGTGTGAAGAGAGAAGGTGAAGGGGTACCTTTACCTGCATCCCTCAGACTTAAATAGAGGGGTGAGAAATAGAAACCTTAGGTAAAGGACATAGAAGAGATACAAGTACAAATTCACAGGATCAAAATAATGCCGACATCTTTGGATCTCAGAAGATCCCTTTTTTATTTTTAATGTGTTTGATCTCCTGAAGAATGACTGGTTTATAGCAAATTTAACTCAGTGTCGTGAAAAAGCAGCTTTCAGAATGCCAGTTGATGAAACACTAGTGAAGCAGGGGCCTGGGGCAGCTTCATCCTGAATTCAGGGCACAATGAGGTTCAAACACACCAGCTGGAAATTTTCATATCACTTGCCTGGTTACATAAAGAGAATTAATGGCTTCTTGTGGCTTCTGTGGAGGACAGGAGTGGCATTTCCTTCAGTTTTCAGGGAGGTTAACTTGCCTGCTAATCCAAACACTCAACTGAGGTGCTGTATGGTAGAAAGGGAAATTCGTGCTGAATCTAGATATCTGTTATGCATTCTAATCTACTTTCTCTTACTATGGCAGGAATGAAACAACAACAACAAYAACAAAAGCACCGAGCAGTGAACAAAGGATCTCTTTGAATTAGCACCCAACYCAAAAACTCTCCAGGCTTTTTCTCTGAAGCTGCTCTGCCTGTCCTTCTATACCTATCAGATGTATTCTTTGTTAGTCTGRTTTTGCTTCCTCCCTTTTTTCAGCATCTCTTTTCTAGCAGCTCTTTCTYCTGCAGATCCATAACATTTCCAGCAGAACAACAAGAGGTGAGGCAGTTCTGCTCCTCCTGGGTGCCTGTGCTCCATCTCTGGGGTGTAGAGGTGAAACTGCTCTGGTAGCAACTCCCCCATATGTGAGAGAAATCAGAGCCACTCATTTGTTTCTTGCAACTGTATTGAAACAAGTAACTATGATTAGACATTCCCCCAGCTGCTGGTTTCTAAGGGGTTTAACCAAGCGTTTAATTACACAATTATTTCACTTTTACCACTTAGGGCTCAAAATGACAATTTCAGAGTGCAACCCTGGTAAAGTCTTATTGCATTTGACTTTGTCAAACCTCTTGATGCAAACCTCTGTGTGATGCACATAGCTCCTTTGCATTTGAGAGACTGCCCAATCATTTTATCCTAGGCAGAAGAAAATAAAGAATAACAAAATAAAAACCAGAACACCAAATACTTCAAAACATTATAGTAAATATATTCTTGAGTGGCTTTGCCATTAGAGCTATGCTCCTGATTGGTCAACTAAGTCATCCCTCATGAAAGAGGCCTCCTGAGAGATTTGGACATATAATTTCCTCCTTGAATTTTTTTTCCTATAAATTATTTCACCCACCCATTGTTGTATCAAGCTYCAGTGTAGACTTCTGCATGTTGTTACATTAGAAGTAGGCCCTCACAGCTGATAAAAAAGTAAACTTACTGACATTTCTGTTATCTCAATATGCTCCATTTACTCCTATTTCCAAGGTACAGTTGGACTGGGGCTCTTGAAGCAATTTGCATCTGAACGTCCTGTTTTCTGAGCTAGTTTTGTACACTGCACCCAGTGGTATTTTCTCTCATCTTTCAAAAAGGTTTTGCAGCCCCAAAATGTCCAGGAGTTTTACAATCATCTTATAACTTAATCTCCCCAGTTCCTCATTTAACTGCTCTCTTGAAGTATCATGTCTCAGCTTATATCCTTCCAACTTTGGATGAATGAACAACACTAAACATCAGAGGGAGGCAAATACCGTAATGTTTTTATGAATATTCATCTGTATTTTGAAAGGAACTCTGCGTTTTCTTGGTTTTAATTTTCACGCCGTAAATTTTCTCAAAGTAGTATCTGTACAGAAATATTTGCCGAAACAGCATATACCATTATAATAGCATCAAATACTACTAGAATGTTAAAATTCAAATGAATAATTGATATTCACATCAAAAAACTAAATCAAAGTATTATCCAATTGAGGCAAGAAGGCACGCCTTGTGATCTCTGTGTTAAATTGGATCAGACTAAATTTCTTCTTTGAAAAGCTGCAATAAGCTTCCTGTGAATGGGCCTGAACTTGAGTTTCACTCAATGTWAATCATTCTGAATGTCAAACAGTCTTGCAAAAACATGTTTATATACAATTTACAAATGGAAAAGAGGCAAATGCATTGAAAAAGTATTCACCCTGAAATATTCTCCCAGCTGAGCTCTTAGATAAGTTACTGTCAGGCAATCCAGCATGGTGCATTCCCTTTGCTCTTAAATTATGCCAGTTTGAGGAGCARAAGACTGTGCTTTGACCCTAGCATGTCAATCTTCTGCTTATACGTGCAGAAAACTACCTCAGAGTCAATGGACTATCCTTATTTAAAATACTCTYTCACTCCCTGGCCAAAGTGTGCCCATGTAGGGAGTTAAATTATCCACGATCATTCTTGCTTCACCCACTGACCTACATTGCTATGACCATTAGCTAAGGTGATGCCTTATTGGTGTTTCTGCTCCTGTAAATGAGCATTCCCAGGGCTAAAATACCCTTTATCAAGACATTTCAAGACGGCAGCAGGATGCATTAGAGTGGTCACCAGCAAGAAAAAAACAGTCCTTTCCTACAGAAGATTTTACAAAATGCTGCCAGTGAGTGGGGAAAAAAGGATAATCTCCAGATGAGCCAGCACTGCTTTATTCCTCTCCAGAGAGAGATGGGGAAAGTCCAGTATAAGGGCAGGCACAAGAAAGGTCCAACACAACATGGCACTCCTGGGGTTTGTCTGGCTGGTTTCTTCWGTCAAAAGACAGACAAAGCCTTGCAGGTTGTTCATCAGCTTGCTCATGTAGTTTGGACCATTAATATGCAGTTACAGACAATGTTTAATGATGTAGGCTCATAAGAAGATGCAAAAAATGGAAGGGGGYTGTACTGCTGGAGGTCCTGGGGAGCATCCCTCCATCTTTCAGCTGCAAAGGGAGGGTTGGACTGCAGCCAGTTCATACTTGGTCACATCAAGGCAGWTACAATACAGATAAGTCTTTCTGGAGAAGAGAAAGCTGAGGGAGCAGCACTGCAGACCTGTTGGTGAGACAAGAGAAGCGATGCCAGGCTGCTCTGGGCAATCAGGCAAGTCAATTGCTTCCCCTGCTTGGCAGGGCTAACTGAGAGAGCAGGTGGAAAGGATGGGAATCCTAGTGAAGAGATCAAGAAAGCTGCAYCTGGAAGAGGCCAAAATGCCAGCAGGCATGGCAGTAGGAGAGATGAATTCCTGGGGGGGTGATAATATATGTACAGAGTGAGGGGAAAAACATGTCAAGCAGCAAGGGGTTTAAAGACCTATTCAGATCATGTTGGTTTTCTTTAAAAAGMAGACAACCAAGTCAAAATCCCCTGTTGTACAACAGGAATAATAATTCCAAAGATTATAGAACACCTCACCCTAATCGTAGTGGCAGCTTAGGTCTGACACCAAAGCCCCCAGCACCACATGTGGCCCAGATGAGAAAGATGTGGAGAAAATAGTGTTGGTGCAATGTTTTGCTACCTGATTATGACTTCTGCAATGCCAGTGATCCTGGAGCTGTAGCCTCTGTGCCCCCTTGAGTCCTCACCTGAATCCTGAAGGCAGCTTGTGGGTGAAGGTTGAGGTCCCCAGCACTATGGGTGGCCCAGATGAGGAGCCATCATGCAGTGTGAGATGGGTCCACTTATGTACCTTGAGCTCTGAGAGCAGTTGTTAAAATAATGGACTGTTTGATCAGTTTTTCTCACGTTCTTTACTCTGTGTAAGTTGATTAAGGAATCTTGTTATTCTTTGGGTTACCTTATATCCTCTTTGGTGAATAACTATAAGAATCCTACAGAGGAATACTCTGGTCTCCCACATTCATTAGCTTTTTTTTACTTTTTTACATGAACCATACCTTATATGCAATAGTAATCCTGTGTTGAAATTTAGATTCAGGGCTCATGCCTCTCTTGCCTTTATGTCTCCCCATGAGCTGTGTGATATCAGGCTTGTTCATGAATCAGTGTCATAACCCTTACAAAAATCTGCCTTTGCTGTCACTTCTCTTGCTTTTTTAATCTTGTAATATTTRAGCTAAGACAAGAGCAGACAAATAGCAATACAAAAAAATCCTKCAACAAAAATCCTGCACTAAAAACCCATTGCACCCTATTATTTGGAGAGAGACCTTTCAAACATTGGTATTYGCTTGCTGCATGTTTACATGTGTAGAATTGTGAACATCCTCATCATTCCTAAATGAGGTAATCCAAGAGACTGGGGGCACTGCRCTGCAGCTTTATAGCACAATCCCCTTGGAAGTATTCAATGCATAGAGGTGTTATTGGGCAGCATATTGTGGGAATTATTTAATCTTCCTACACAAAGGCAAAGCCTTTTATCAGCTCAGATCCATCCATGATCCATTTCTATAAGACAATATCTTTCTGCTTAGGTATTGCTTTCCAAAAGCCTGGCCATATYGTACAAAACAATAAACACTGGAGCTATCACTGAAAAGCATCTTTCCTGGCTTTGCCAGCAAAGCTTCTCCTGTGGGGAAGTGTGTGCAGACAGGATGCTCCTCCTTTTCCTTCCCACTGACCTCCAAGCCAGCAGCTGTCTGGGGACAAGGGGCCTCCCTGAGTATTGKGGTTGCTGTTCAGATGGCCTTTAAAGGCCATGATTGGTCCATCTAAGGGCAAGTAGGATATTTCATGTGTTTTTTGTGACCTATGTGACACAAATTCTGGATTATTTCCTCCTCTGCACAAATATTATCACATTTTAAAACAGCAGCAGCAACAACAACAACAATAACAAACCACACCAAAGAAAACCAAAMCCCCTTCCTAATTTGTTTACTCATTGGCTGTCATGTATACAGGGACAGGCAATGTGGTCCCTGAGCTACTTCTTCCAGTATCAGCACATCAGTATTCCGGAGTCCAACTGCTGCTGTTTGCAAATCTCTGTAGATGAATGCACTCCAAAATCTACAGTTTAGACTTAAACATTAAATTCTATTTACTGTGTAATTAAAAGTAAGTCTTTAACAAACAAAAAATGAAAAAATATGGATCTGCAAATATGAGCAAATATAAGCTTCTGGGTTTAATATGCTGGAGAAAGGGATTTTCATGCAGTTTGTATCTCTGRCATTCCCCTACTTTGCATATATTTCCTCTCCACACATGTTTTAAAAAGGAGTTTTTTGAGGCTGTATCTTAAGTTGCAGCATAAACTGCTGCTYACCTGAGTCATTATAAAAGTTTTGTCCAAAATTCAACAAAGTTGATACAAAAGACTAAGAAACTAAAGCAAAGGCTCTTCCTCCCTGACAGGCAAGGCACCTCAGCTCGACTTCATGCATATAGGGGCACACACTCMTGCCCAAAAGGGCACTTGTGATCCTGCTGTGGAGATTGGTCTGCAGTGGCTTGTGAGATGAAGGTCTTCAATAAAGTTTGAATTTTTTKAACTTGCTGAGTGTAACTCTGTCATATTTATATTACTTTCTTTTACATATGCTGACTTTCTTTAGTCTGGGTGTATTTGGCTAATTAGATTAATTTTAACTGCTCTGCTAAATGAACATGGTATAATATGCTGCAAATATGACAGAGGAAGATCAGCAGTGTTATTTGTTGTGCTGCTRAAGCACTCCCTTGGTCTGGTGAGAGGACTTGAGAAAAGACATGTGCACTAGCATTAAAAACATTTCAGCACCTGGAAGATTTGGAGACCAGCCCAGGGTGAGACCTCTAGGAAATTGAACTTCACAGTGATGGAACTTGAGAAGCATCTTGACAGTGATGGAAATGAACCCTAGACTGAAAGCTGAAGTGGAGAGGAGCAGTTAAATTAATGCAGCAGCTATGCAAAGTACAGAGCATTGCTGGAGCCAACTGCGTCACAACTCAGATTGCTTGTGAAGGCAAGCCACCAGCAGTGCCACTTCCATTCTGGCACATAGATGYTTGGGCAAGAAATCTGCATCCATTGAAATATTCTCTGTGCTTGAAAGCTGACCTGTCTCCTCAGAGTGCACTTCATAGGACATGGGGCTATCTGAAGSATGTGTTCTATCTGAAGCAAAATCATGTGCAAGGAACAAACAAAAACCACAGATAAACTGGAAAATTGAGTCCTAGGAGAAGCTGTATGMCCACATGGTTTCATATGAACCAGGGGAAAAGAAAAGTATATATTGATTTTCAATGTAGGACTTTGACAATAATAAGAGCCTTTCTGTGGGTAGCCACTGCATTGCCTGAGCACAGGAAATTAAATCAGTTCGATCTGGCTGATAGGAAGTCTGCAATTTTCTCTAGGCATCARCCTACCAAGCTGGTTCTGCCCCAGATACCACACTGCAGCTGCTAGCCCACTCCTCTGGACAGTGCACCTGGATCATTACCTTCTGGCTCTTCACTAATTAATTCCTTCTTGTCCTGGATAAAGGCAAATGGTTCATTTGCCCRAGAGCAATTCACAAGCATAATGATGCTTGTTAGTGTGTGTTAGTTATTAACTGGGGTCTGCACTCTCTGCCTGGTGCCTGCAGCCAAAGCACACATGTGCACACATTCAAATGGACAAGAACCTGTTTGAGTTGTCATCTTGCAGTGGTTAAAGTGAGCAAAGGAAGTGATTTCTCCTCACATCACCGCACATATGCAGTGGGCATATGCAACTTTTTGAGGGTTCCAGATCTATCAGCAGGCAGATGGGGGTCCCCTCTTTCTACAGCCTTTCAGAGGAGTGACTGATCTAATTGCTTCCCTGCAAAGATGATGAATCTCATTGGTCTTTGCTTCTTTCTGGTACAAACACAAAGAGAAAACAGAGGAACTTGGTCAGGCATATACCTGATATGTTTGTGAAGGTGAAAAAAACTGAGAAGCAGAGTATCCACCAAACCTCTAATGAARAATGACCACAAACAACCCTGTATGACCTACAGGCTCGTCTTAGGTCATTATGAAATTTTAGCATCCAGTTAGGAAGAGTGAATGGATGCCTGGCTTTCTATAGATAGCAACTGCTACTTTGGGTGCCTTTGTCTACAGTCTGGCCTGATGTTACAAAATCTAACTTAACAAATTCAGATGTATTTTGCACTTGGGTCAAGTCTGAAATTAATCAGCAGAGGGAAAAAAAAAAAAAAAGCAGAAGCAGGACAATTATTTAGGAAACTGAAAATGCTGAAAATGCCAAGGGAGCTCTTGGATGCTGTGTTTCTCTTCCCTATCTTACTGCATGCAAATAACAGCTTTCCTCACAATTTTCGACAGAAAGTATTTGGAGCACTCATTTTGACTTCCTGATTTGAGTGTGTGCTTGACTCTGTGCAAGTGGCTACAGTTACCAAAAGCGCTGAAACAGAATGCTGTGCCTCAACATGAATATTCAAGTTCTTTCAGGAGGACACTGCTAAGATCATTACAATTGCTAATTATAAAAGTGGTAGCCAAAACTCCTGCTTCCTTCTATTATTCTTACATCCTGCAGATGTCCTGATTTAGCCAGTTAATCATCAGATTCTCTTGGGAATCATCTGGTCGTTCAGTCTTGTGTTTCTTATTTTTAAAATACCAAGCACTTTGAATTTTTAGTGTGATGTATCTTATTTTCTCAAATATTATGATTAATCACTTACATATTGTATGTGATGTTGCATTTCTTAGATACTGTTCTTGGCATCTCTGCGTGCACTTAAAGGGTCTCTGAGCCACATTTTATTTCCTGGGAAAACAGCACATGTCCCTTGAGTCAAAGCAGACATTTCATTTTGCCTTCAATCATTATACCACCTGCTCACCCTCAGCCACAGCAGCTCTTTCAACAGCTCTGTCGTGTGGCTTCTGTAAGTTTTGTTTACATCTGAAAAGATTGCTCCTGTGTGGCAGCACTTGTGAGACCTGTACTCAACACTGTGTTGTGCTTGTACGCTGCTGTGATGCCCTTCTCTGCAACAGCACCTTGTGAAATGATGTTTGGGGGAGCAGCCAGCACAGTGAATGGTTGGCCAGTTTCCTCTGGCTCTCCCAGCCCTTTGTGCTACCTGTCAGCTCTAGATACCTGAATGCCTCCTCATCTTTTCACATGCTCTGATTTTCCCGCAGCTAATGAGATGGCATGGGGCTGACACRCCAAAATCGGCAAGGAAAAGAGTAKGAAGGGAGGAAAGGTCACCCATTAGGAAACCAGAACCCCGAGGCCCAGGAACACATAACTGCTGTGTTCCACCTACTGCTGCAGGAGGCTATATTTGTAAATCATTTATGCTGCATTATGTTTGCCATGCACTGATGGTGTGGCATTCACTGCATGGCATAGTCTGACACTGTGAAAACTCATATCCTTTGAAAAAGCCACGAATAGAGAATGGGAATAGAGATAATTGCAAGAGTTGGCAGAGCTAAACCATCAGATCACAATAGCAAATTTGGCCACTGAATTGATTAGCAGCATGAGAGACTCTTCTCTATCAGAACAAGTTCTATTTTTTCCYCTTTTTCTCTTTCCAATAAGCCAACTGAGCTCAGCTCCATGGTTGCAACAGAGACCACAGATTGTTCTCTATGCCTAACTCATCTCTTTTGTGTTGATTTTCTTCTCAGTCAATTTTCTTTTCAGCAAACAGTGCAAAAGTTGTGTTTATTTCTTCTGTGTAGGTTAATATATCTGAAGATAAATTCTCTCTTTGCTTCTGCACACGCACAACCTCTGTGCTGCATTACCACTGGGGATTCAAGTCCCAAAGTGTTTGTGTAAGGGTGCAAAGCAAAAATCTCATCATGTTCATGTTATTTGCTGATTTTACAGTCAAGCCTAAAACTACTGACAGGTCACCTTCCTGAAGCCCTGGAGCTCACTGATCTGAAGTCAGCCCCAGGGACACASTCCAAGCTCTTCAGAAGTGATAGCCAAAGCCATGGGAAGAGAGGTTGCATGAAAATGGAAGAGGAATGCGAAAAGCAACATAGGTGGGTAAAGAGGGTGATAAAAGGGATAGTAGAGGGGAAGGAAAGAAGAGAAGTAGCTCTAATGAACCTTRTAAAAAAGATTTCATACAAAAGGAGTATTAGGGAATGAAGAGATGCCAGCCAGACTTCTTTTTTCTCTTTGTCTTGGTTTGGAAAGACATGTGTCTCCTAAGCAAGACAGGAGCCTTGAAGATGTAAACCCCTCCGTCTGAATTACTATGATTTTGTAATTAAGGGGCTCTCAGACAAAGATCTGGGAATAGGAATAACAGTTTCTTTAGTAGAAAAATTAAAATAAAAATGTAGTAGAACAAGAAACCAACCAAACAAAAAGAAAAYTCTGACAGAGTCAGAACACCACCTGGCACCCTGTTGGTCAGGGTGTTGGTAGCAGTCCAATCAAGTCCTCCAGGAGTGACAGATGTGGTTCTGTTGGAACAGAGATGATCCTGTAGACGAGTGTAGTTTTCCTCTGAAAATCCAGTGGTGCAAGATGGGTCCAGTCTTCCTCTGGGAATCCAGTGGAAAACAGTCTGCCCTGGTGTTCTGAATCTCAGACTTTTATSCAGGTAGGAATGCTTGGCTCCTCCCGCTGGTTGGAGCATCTCACGGGATGATGTAATTTTATCAGCCATGCAGGGAGACTGAATGGCCCATTAACAGCAGATATCCCCCTGGAGGGAGGATGGGTCATGGAAAAGAGAAAGAACACTGCCCCACCTGGTTTTAGTAGATGGTAATACAATACATACTTTTAGTTGCATCTTGCATTGAAGCCCAAGACACTGTTTTTCCTRTGGATGAGTCCAGAAGAAACAGACAAAAGCATCTATTTTGAATGGCTGATATTACTCTGGAATTCACATTATGCAGCTGTTGGGATGTTGTTTCCTATGTCTGTGTGAATTTACGATGCCATTGTAGAGAAGAGATATTGGAACCCCAAAGCAGTTGGGGTTGGTTTCCCCTTGCTGCCATTTTGCACTGTATCTGCTCATCTGCATCAGTGTGAAACTGCCTATGGGGTTCAGCAGCAGGCAATGTCTGCCTTGTGATGGAGTAAATAACTGTGCAAAGAACCCTCCATATCCTGCCCGAGGCCATCCAGCACACCCATGGCGCAGCCCTCACCCAACCTCTCAAGCACCATTTCTGTGCCTGAACCTCAGGAACAGCCTCCCTCTCCCAGACCCTTGTGGAAACCCCAGGTTGCCACGTCTTCATGGGTGCAGCCTCTCTGAAGGACCAGAGTGAGCTGCTGGGCAATGCCCCACWTGGAAAGTCAGTCTTTCCATCCTCTGTTGCTTTTATTCAGGAATACTGAGGGCTGGAAACATACAAATGGRCAAGCAATAGATATTTACCATGTCATGYGAGCTCCAGTCTKCTGGCCAGTATAACAACAGGTGTTTGAGCTGCTCATAGTTTTCCTGCCAGGCAGAAGAGGCTTGGCAGCCACCCAGCATGCATCCTCTCCTGCWGGACTGCYTTCTCCCACATTGACCATTCTATGYATTTCTTTTAATCGTGCCTTTGTGCAGCAGTTCACATCTGTGCTCTGCAAAATCAAAACCTTAGACAGCTTTCATAACCTTGATTGAATTCGTTAGCCCAGATTCTTTCTCCTGGTTACTTGAGGTAATCCAGATGTTCTCCCAGGTAGACCTGAGGGGAAAWCTTTGTTGATAATGTTTTTGAACCCCTTTCTTTTGCTATAACCAATGCCTTGGAACAGTTCTAAACTGCTTTGTGAACTTATTTTCTCCCATTTGAAAGGACTGAATAAACTGAACAACTTGGCGGTGCATTAAAGCTTGTTTGAAACCCCACACGAAAGAATTTGTGCGGYTCAAATGCCAGAGAAATGTGTTCACATGTGATTGAACATAATAGTCCAAGATTAGAAAATCTAGCAAGAAGCTAGGGGGGATTAAGAGCATGCTCTTGTGAAAACCTTGATAACTTCGGAGGAAGGTCAAGGCGATGAAGGAAGCAGGTGAGAATAGTTTGCCTAATTCTATTATTCTACCACAAAATAAGCAACGTGAAAAGAAGATTTTATTMATTTAACTTTCACTCTTATACTGCATCTAGGCATGAATATAAATTTTTTAAGCCTYGCAGTATTAAAGCTATATATTTTTGTCAGCAAATTGAATACAATCTGTTTTGTAAATATTAGGAGCTCTAAACCCTTGGGCCAAATTCTGCAATGAGATGCAAAAATACAATTCTGATAGTCTTCAGCTGAACATATTCATGAAACAACAAACAGAAAGCATAATTTGACTGAGCCAAATCCATTCTTTTTAGCAATATAAAACATTGGGAAAATGCATTGGGCTAAATTCTGATCTTGGATGCATTTTTATAATTGAGATAATAGCACAGCCAGCTATGTTACTGTACTTTAAAAATATGTTAGCAAAAAAGAGCAGAATTAGAGATGTTTGTTGTAGAGTCTAWCAGAAACATTCTCCTTCATGATGAGATGCTGAGTCTTTAAAGAAAACTTTAGGACCTATGTTTAAAAAATGAAGTTCCTACCTAAGCCAAGAGTCCTGTCCATTTTGGCAGAACAGAACTCCAAAGCAGTAAGGCATCAAATAGATCTCAAAAACTACTTTTTCTTGGTAACAACTACTTCTCCACCAGAAGGTTGAATCTGTGAGATCAGCTAGATCTCTGTGTGACTCTGTAGTTACTCCTCAGTAGTAGGATTAATTAATGAGTTTAAAATTTTCACCCACCATATCCTGAATAAACAAAGATGACATATGCCTCCTCTGAAAATTTCTTACAACTAAGTGCCTCCATCCCTCTGTAACAGAGCTGGATCTTATTGCTCTAGAGACATATCTCTATTCTCGTTATATTTAAAAAACTTGTTTCTCTATGATCATTCCATACTTTTCTAGTTCTCTGAGTGTCGATAAAAATATCAGTTCCAGAAAAGGAATTGAATAGCTTAAGATGAAATTTAGAAAGCAAGCCGTCTTCAATACTTTTTCTCTGCTCTACACTCGAACATTCTGAACATTCTGGTTCACATTTCTTAGGCAACCTAATTAAGCATAAAGTTGTGTTTTACAGTGATCCTGAACTGGATGATTTGCTCTTTGACACAGGTTGGAAGGCAGGATTACTTAGAATTTTTAAATTTTTCTTATTCCAGGAGAAAGATTCCCTTCTTTATATTGACTTAGTTTGTTATTTGCAAAACTAACATGTGRATCTAGAACCTGATTTTAAAAACTGTGGTCAGGAATTGTCTGATCTAGGGCTGGGGAATGGGTTCATCTCCTTTTATCTCTGTGATTTATACTGCTTTATTGCAAGGAAAATAAAGTGTTATTACAATTCAATGTGTGTTACTACTCTCTGAGAAAAGGGCAACCTATTAGAACCTATTAGGAAAAAGGCACAAAATTCAATGCAATTTGAAAATAACACAGCATAACTGATATTTCTTTAGAACAGGCTTATAGGGAAGGGAAACAGAGGTTAATTGTGCAAAATAGCATTACTGCACATCCAAATGCCATTTYTAAATGTTATAGTACATTAAAGTATACTGCAGTGAATTAATAGTCATAGCAGTGATGACAAGCATGAGTGGACTTGAGGAGGCTTCCTGCAGCTGCTTTCTGTCACATATAAGTAATATGAAGGAAACAAGGAACTCGGCTTTTGACCAGAGTTAATGAGACATTAGCAGTGAATAAAACAACTTTAAACCCAAACTTCCATATTATRTTTTCGCAAAACATTGCCAAATAATTTTTTCAGTAGTGACCGAGGTGGAATGACCTTGCAGAGAAATTTGGCAAGCCTGTATGGCATTTGGGTTGCTTTCTCATTTAAAGTGTCACTGATAGGGTTACCTCATGCCATGTAAATGTCCATCCAGCCTTGCTTGGTGCAGCCTAATGATCTTCCACACTTTGACATTACTGTCAAGGGTGCAGATTGGTGTAGTATTCCCAAGATGTCTGGACTGATATACAGCCAAAGTCAAGCCAGTGCCACTGAGGCTGAACAAATAATTCTTGCCAATGGTCACATCAAACCAGCAGCTTTCAACTGCTGAGGTGCTATGGGAAACAGCAAATGGTGACTGAGTGTCTGTCCTGAGAGCCCTGTAGCTTTCAGTGCCACCTGGCTCGTAATGGTAGAGGTCACCTTTAAGGGAAGTAACTCAGTGCTGTGAAAGGGTAAATGGATTTTCTGATAATTTTTCTAAGGTAGACAAAGGACTCAGATGTCACTTACCTATTACTTTTCAGAAAGAACATCCTCTGCTTTTAAAAAGTCTCCTCTGGAAAGACTCCAGAAATGTATTGGAAATTCTATCATTCGACAGCCCCTCCATAGCACAAATGCTCTTTACTGCTGGAGATCTGAGGGAAGGACAGAGGCAAAGGGCTCTTAATGGAATGTGTGGTGTTTCAGGATACATGAGACTGTATTTATAAACCAGATCTACAGAMAAACGGATTAGAGGAGTGCCAACAAGAAGCAGCGTTCCAGGTGGCTACACTGCCTGGCCTCTGTAGGAGAGATGCAATTCGCTCTGCTGCTCAGTGCAGTTCAGAGCTATGTGCATCTAAACTTGGTTAAAGTTTCCAGAGGTACTGAGCAGAAGCATCACAACACTATTTAGTGCGGGAATAACGCATTTTGCCAGAAGAAAAACTTCTCTGAAGACTGRTGTGCAAGTTACCACTGAGTGATTGCAGGGAGAAACTTAAATTTCTCTGAGTTTCTCTTGTATCTCCTAAGAAAAATTCTCTCAAGTAATGAGACACAATAATTTCCTTAGACTTTCATTTATGCACTGATGTATTATTGCCTTAAGCAAAAAGGCACGGCATAAATAACTGCATTACAATGCAATGCACACTCTAGAGCGTTGTAATCACAAATACAATTGTAACAGCAGGTCTGTGTTGTCCCGTTAAACAGACATCTGTAATTCAGACCATGCAGGATTGAGTGTGGTTTGTATCTCTCAGGATCATAAATCTAAGGTGGGAGTTTGACATTGCAGCTTACTTCACCACRGTGATTGCCTGCAACTGCAAGTATAAGCTCCTACATCAATTCAGCGCTAATAGGACTCCCTGGGTATCATCACCCAATTGTCTCTGGCCAATTTAAGTTTTTCACTTAGTCAATCCAGCATAAATATTCTTTGATACCAATTAACACAATCCATTCATCATGATGGTAGTTTTWAAATTGTGCCAGCATTTGCACAATTGGAATACACATGGTAAAGAGAAAACCCCACAGCCTGAATGAAACATCATCTTGTTCCTGAAATAGTGTCCTGATATTTTTACATGTAATTTTCTATCAGAGAATGAAAGAAAGCTCCAGRATAGATGTTCAATTAAATTTCTTGTTTTCATTTCAGAAAGACTGCAGMCATATATTTTAGATAGTTCTGCTGTGCTATATTATTAGGAGCAAAATATATTATTAAGGTTATTTAAAGAAAGTATCTCTTCCCTTTAAGCTGGTGGTACTGGGAGGGTTTGGGGGTATTTATTCAGCCCCTACAATATGAGTTCCCCAAACAAGATTGTAATTACAGTGTAAAGGAGAAAAAACAGATTTAYGGTTTGACGACAGTGAAGGCAATAATCCTAACAAATAGAGGACAGAGCCTAATAAAAAACAGTTATGATTTTTGSCTTGTCCCTAACTATGTAATTTCCTTGTTCTATCTGTGGGAAGACACACATTGCCTGAGCTGCTCCTGAGGCTCTCCAAAGTCATCTTTCACTCTTACATTTCAGCAGCAAGCACTTACAGCAAACTTTCATTCCATATAACAGCTATGTATTACCTAAGAAACATCAGCTGCAAGATTGTTCAATGTGATTCTTGGAACATAAAAATGATTGTTTTTCATTGAAATGTTCTGGTCCAATTTAACCCACTGAGACCAGCAAATAGCRAGTGTCTGAAATAAATCATTTTCAGATGACAGAAGAAAAGTACTGGGAATTAGGAATCACAGGATATTAGTTCTTGCTCTGCCACTGGCTGCCTACAGGACTTTGGTCGAACCATTTTCGTTCTCATGTTTTCCTTCCCTGTTCTCACTGCTTCAATTACAAGCTTTCTGTTTGAGTTTGCACAGATGGTAGCACAGTGCAATTTCATCCAAGAAAGGGCAGATTTACCAAACCAGGCAGGCTTCCTCTCTCATTAACTTCACCAGTCCTGTGTTGTCATGGGGTTTGCTGGGGTTTTTTAAGGATGAACATCAGCTGCTGAAACCATATATTTTTGTTTTGGGTGAAAATATTTTTCTGAGATTTGAGCCTGCTGTGGGTGCAGCAAGATGCGCGTGGACAGGGATGCCCACAGCCCCTGTGCAAGCAGCTGGGAATAGCTGCTGGCAGAAGCTGGCACTGATTCCTCCTCAAGATACTTCCTTGCCCTGGACACTCTTCACCACAGCCAAGAGGGGTTTCCATCACCTGACTTCAGGAAAACACTGCTTACTTGGTTTAGACATAACTCAGACATTAATTTAGTAGAAGAATTACAAGGAGGGTAGAAAACAGCAAAGACATGAAATCTCCCTCACTCAAGATTGCACTGGGATTTGTAGCCAGGGAGGTTTTTAGCCTGCTGCAGTCATTACCACATTTTGAGACCTCRGGTAATTTTCATCCATCACTGGATTGATTGAGACAGGGTGAATTTTTCTGCCTTTTCAAGGAACCTGGCTGGGTCACTAGAAATGGTAAGTTCAGACAGACCCATTTCAGCAGGTGACAGAAAGCCACTTCAGACACTTACCTGATGACAATCTCATACCTTGCTTGATAAAGTCACATMAGATCAGCAGAAAGCAGAGTTCCTACTATATCAGTAGAAGGGAAAAATCTACTTTTTCTAGGCCTTTAGTTTCTGCATAATCAGAGAGCCCAAACATTAGGCTGGGGAGCAATGATGGAAAGGACTGAGGGAGGAGAACTCTGCAGGGCAAGGAGCTGGCACAGAGTGGGGTGGCAGGGAAGGAGGAAAGAGCCTTCCAGCAGGTGAAAACAATTAGAGAAGAGACTGTGACCTATCCTGCACAAGCTATTAACAGTTGTTCCCAGATGGCTTTTATTAATAAAATTGTGGCCTAATTATGCCACCACACTTGAATTTTGTTTTACTTTCTGCGCTTCTGGGACAGGAAGCAAAATATCTTCAGGAGAAATGAGAAGATCGTCCTGGAGACAAAAATYCCTGGCACTTTTAAAGATGTATTAACCAATACAGTAGAGCAACTTKGCTCATGGGAAAGCAGACAAAATTGCAAAAACATGGAGACAGAGACTAGAAAAAAAGGGGAAACAGAATTAAAGAACAGAAATGAAGGACACAGTGTAGCTTCTTAAATTTTAAGGGAAAAACATTATTTCAAATACCGTGCATGACATGTATGAACAATGAATATTTTCTAAATCCTGTACAGAAGCATGAAGGRTAAAGAAATGTCTGCCAATATAGCCTTTCCTAAAAGATCCATCCATCCTGGGCAAAATTATGCAAGCAGCCTCACAAAAGCCCACTCTACAGAGGCCAGTTTTCTCCCCTCCCATCCTCTGGTGTTGCTAGAACAAGACGAAAACCTGGGAAAGAAGAGGCTTTTTTTTGTTCTCAGCAGTGAAGTACAGAGGCCTTAATTTATGAAGACTYGTTCAGAATAGTCCTGCTGTGACTTCAATATACCCGCCAAAGCTGAGAAAGTTTGAAAACACTGCAGGCTGAAGACATCCTCTTGGTTTTTCGTTTTATTTATTTTTAGTTTTCAGGTTGCTTTTAAAAAGCCTTGTCTTACTACAGTTATAACTGTGATGGTCAGAGGACATGGATGAGCTAAAATTTGCAGGTCTTTACTGGTAAAACTGACAATGGGAAAAAGGAGAAAGCCTTCCTGGTGTACAACCCCTTCCTATCTACATTTTCTGACCATAGGAGTTGGTCTAATAAAAGATTCTACTTCTGCTCACAAACCTTATCTCCATGGCAAAAGGATTGTAATTCATTTACAGCTCTAAAGGCCTTATACTACTATTTATTTTAATGCTGGAACAATCCTGAACAATGTGCCTCTGTATTTGATAGTCTGAATTTSAAGCACTAAAGGCAATTTGTGACATAACTCACTGAGGCTTTTTTTTTCCCTTCTTTGGTCCCAAATGCATAGCTTAACTCACATAATCAGAAAGTGGATTTATAGAACCCATTGCAGCTTTAATACTCGAAGAAGCATTAGCAATTTAGGAAAAGGTAGTGGATAAAAACATTGGAAATTTTAGAAAATGTTAATCTCTTCCTTACTGAAATACACTTGCCTTGCCTGAGGCATCTTTCCTAGAGAAACAAAAAAAAAAAAGGAAAAATACAAGCTGCATTAAGATTTAACTGCAGGATAGAATTTAATTTTGTTTTATCACATTTGTACGCAGGAAATGTATAAGAATAACTAGTTCTTCCTGCAAAAGGTATCATCAGAGAATTTTCTGACATGTTTGTAATTGTTTATGCAGAGAATATGATGGAGAAAGCTGTGTCCCAGCAGCTGTAAGCAGTGCTAAAGTCCAGTATAAAATAAACTAYTGCTAGTTAAAGTATTTGAGGAGACCAGCTTAAAGCACATTCATTGCTGCTTGTGCAAGRACAGCTCCTCTGTGAACATGAAAGAAGAATTTTGTTAATCTGTAGTGAGTAGTTATAAATTATTTACATTTGGGCTGGAATCATGCGTTGATTTAGTTTTATGAGAGTATTAAGCATGTTTTTGATACTGGCTAAGTAATGAAAACCAATAAGTAAAGAAAACCAACAATATTAATGACATAGCAATACATCCTAAGTACCTGTGCTACACTAGATGGGTACCTTGGCAGGATAATGAAGAGAGAGACTTTACAGATTCGGCTGTCATTTTCTTTTATCAGCTTACCTTCTAAACCTGTCTGGAAAAGAAAGGGAATAAACTGCTGTTTAACATGCATGCAACAAAATTTGTTCTGCTGCTTATGGCCATGTAAGATTGCGGATTTCTTTTGGGTTTATTATTAGCATAATCAGAAACATTGCACTCCATCATTTTTTGATAATAATCCTTGTTGTTACMGGGGCGCAATTGACAGCAGGATAAATCCTTTGTTCACTTCTACCGGGACAAAACCAAAATAATTATGTTCATAACAGATTTACCCTGGAGTTTACATCAGGGTAAATGAAATCAGAAAACATTGCAACCATGTGTATTATGGACAGTAATGGGTGCCAAGTGTAGAAAATGCAGCATTTCCACCTGAACTCAGTTCTACCTTTCACAGTATTATTGGGCTGCTTTTTTGCTCATGTCAGCTGATCAGAAGGCTAACATCCTGTAGAAAAAAAAAAAAACAAACCAAAGTGAATTTTATATAAGCAATTTCTTYAAATCCTTGGATTTCCAGATTTCATGCCCCATCCAGTGTGATTTCTTATGAGATCCAAAATCCAGTACCTTTTAAATTGACAATATTATAGCTGAAGCAAAAGTTAAATAGAGCTCCTAGGACTGGATTAGCATTTTTTCTGGCAAAGAGGTAAAATTATATTAACAGATTTTTTCCAAGGACTCTGATGTGTGTGCTTAGGGAGCAGGCAGTCTGAGAAGCAGTCAGAACCTCCAGAGAATGGTTCGTCATCGCCTGGGTGGTGCTAAATGTACCAGCTTTTTTAAATAGCAAATGATTTTAAATATGAAAGGAGGCTTCCTCCAAGAATTGTTATATTGAGCATCACAAAATTGCTGGGTTTTTTGGKTTTTTTGGGTTTTTTTTTCCTCCCGGAAAGCTAACCTCCATCTGTTTCTGAAAGAGCTYAGCATTCGTGAAGTAAGAAATTATATTTCAGAGCATAGGTCTTTATCACTCACCAGTTAATGGGGCTAAGAAAAGACTTGGGTAGATTCTTCTGACTGCAGTGCAAGCTCCGAGGAAACAAAAGGAACTGCCTGGAGATGTTGTGAAGGCATAGTTATTTGATTACAACTTAACCTCTCGCCATCAGGAAGCAGCAAAAGGACACACAACATTTAGGCCATTACAGAAAATGCTGGCATTTGGCAGGTCATATTTCAACTGAGTTCTGAAATCTGAAATGCTGCTAGGCAAGCAAYMCACTGGAAGGAACATAAAGAGAGAAAGCATTGAAAAATGCAAGAGACCAATAGCAAAGGAGAACACATTTTAGAGAACATACAGTTTTCAGTTCCCTCCTCTGGAAGCTGGAGAGTAAAAGGAAGCAGAGATTGTTTGGTATGTCCTCGACCAAGATATTTCAAGGATTTGGGATTCTTCTCCGTGTATGTCTGAAAGCACTGGAGAATTTACCTTTGTGTTAAACACCTAACTCCTTTTTATGCCTCTCATTGACTGTCGTTGCAATGTTGATGGTTGGCTACTGAATATTTATGGCTCATGTGGGGGCAATGCACCACTTTCTCTGTTACCTGACAGTCTCTGGGCAAACTGCAGCTTAGCAAAACTYCCCTCTGTCCTGCTCGGGGTTGTTAGCAAACACATTCCCTCACTTCCCTTTGGTTCTGTGTCTCAGTGAATTCAATTGAAGGAAGGCCACACGGCGGATAAATATTTAGTGCATGTTGCTTATCCAACCTCCATTTGATAAGTCTATGTGTTGAACGGTTGGTCTGAACCTTGAATACACCACAGAATTATTATTTTCTGAATAGGTTAGCTTGTTCAAAAATATAGTTTGATTAGGGCAAAGAAATGTCTCTTTACAATAGCTGAGTTCAGTAATGGAAATATTTGYTCCCTCCCACTCCCAAAATCAAGCTTCAGGCATAAAAAAACCCCATGAAAAGATCAAAAGTTAAAAGCAAATAAAAACCTGTATCTGATAATAGACAATTTTCCRTGCAGCTGTCACTGCTGGTAATACATGAATCCTTTTGTAAACACTCCCACACCTCTCCAGAATGTACATAAATGAATACCACATATAGGAAATAACCACACATGTTGCAACCATGACAGTTTTATTAAAGCTAATAATGCTATTTTATGCAAGCACAAAACATATGGCAAGTTCATACTTTTAAATTTACTAAATCTCTCTTGTTTGGCAGTGCTGTACTTGCCCTGAATTTCTGGAAGAATTTACGGAAGTTTGGGTCTCCCACCTTCAGGGCAATCACTTAGAAGTGCCCTGGAGGGGCTGAGTATTTCGCAACAGATCAGCATTTCCAGGGGCAGCTCTCCCAAGGTAACTCACTTCTGAGGAGTCAGAGCCTAACACACGCACAGCACTGCCAGCAGCACAAGCACAGCTGCGGCACAATTCAGCTGAAACGGGGAGAAAGGATGCATTTAAGGARACACAATACATTTCTCTGGTTGACTTGGCATAACCTGATGCGATTTTCCTTTCAATTTGCTGCAGTCCCACGTGTAAGTCAAATGGAGCAGTAACACATGTACCTACAGCATCTATARCAGTAAACTTACTTGGACACCGCTGGTTTGCTGGAGTGGGGAATGGACGTTCTCAGGTCCTTTGGGGTGTGCTTTTTAATGTGCAGCCTTTGCTGTGACTTCAGGATAAGTGGYATAATTTATTTAACTTTTAATTGGGAGTATTTTGACCTGGTGATGTCCTTATGGTTTCGCTGAAATGTGTTTACTGGAACAGCAGGAATGTTTTCCCATTCTTTGCAAACTGAGAGCWAATAGAAGTGTAGGTAGGATTTTAGAGGTCATAAAAACTTGTTGCTGCATGCCATCTTTTTACTGCTAGCATCCCTGATGCCCCTAAACCATCTGTCTGAGCTCCTCACACCCAGTTTGAAGGTACACTGGAAAGTGTCATCTTTCAGTCTAAAATAGCATCAGTCTTTTCCATTGCAAAAGTGATCAGGAAGATAAAACCATTACRAAAATCAGTTCACTGGGGTTAAGCGAGTGTCACTCAGCTTTCAAATACCACATTGTGAGGTTCCCATAAATGAAGGGAGAGGAGGAGGGGGAAGTTTCTTSTCTCAGTATTGCAAAACCCACATTCCTGCACTAGGAATGAGCAGGAACCCATGTCCACTGGGGAGAGACAGCTGCTGAGGAGTTYCAAGATGGTTATAGTCAGCACTCCAGAGTAGTTATTAGAAATACTTGCATAGAAATCTTGGTGACTTAATCAATTTAGCAAAGATCTTGAACCTGGTTCTGGACACAAACAAACAAAAAAAAAAAACCCTTAACTCACTTATGTGTACAGAGTGGAAAAAAAGGGGAAATAAAGCCTTGCATACTGACCTGGTACACCAAGTACGATTAGTGCAGAAATTAGTGCAGCCTACACTGAGCAATTCTGTTCTTCTGGGCTTCTGCAGAAATGGCTGAGAGCAGAATCATCCTCCTCCTCAGCTATCCAGAGTGTTTGGCAAAGGAGCATTGTTGCTAATGGTATTTGATTTCTAATACCTTTTAACTTAGTAAGAATGGGGRCAATCTCTAGAGACAGCAGTAAAAGTTTCTGAAATGTGGGTGATAAAGATGCTGAAGTCTGTAGATATAGATGGTTTTGAATGAGGGAGACTGAAAACAGAAACAATATCATCTGAGCTTACTTTTGGACTTCTTCAATTATACTTTGTGAGGGAGAAGAAAGCAGAAAGCTTATTTTATGCGAAATCAGAAGAAAGCTTTAGCCATTCGATTTTTAAAAGGTAAGCCTTATTATTATTATTATATAGTTTAAAGATGAAAACAATGGCTTCTAAGAAACTTTTTTCTCTCCTAACCAACAAAAAACTGAAAAAAATCAACTAAATTAAAAACCCYTCTGTATCCAAACCTGAAAGTTTTGAATAGACTGCTAAGAGTAAATAAAAAGTAGTTTTGCACTAAAGAATAAAAGAATAATTTTTGCCATTCAGCATATTTAAAGACAGTTACAAGAMACAGAAAATACAGGGGGAGAGAATGAGACAAGTGTGAGCACACATGCACGTGCATGTATGGGTACATGCAKGTGTGTGTGCTTGCAGAATTAATTAGGAATGGATAAAAAATGCAATATACAACCTTACTGCTGCAATCTCAATTGAGATGAGGCAGTGGGACAGGAGTTTTCAGATTTTAGCTGCCTCTACTGAATTCCCTTTTTTCCACAAATCCTTTTTTCCCCACAAATTCCTTTTTTCCCACATCTTCCATTTTAGTCAGGAGGGAACTTTCATGCTTGGAAAGTACTAAAATGCACATAGGCATATGTTGGTTTAAGGCATATCCATAATTCAATAGCATTGGCACTGCTACTGTTACCACTGTATATCTGATAAATAGGTATTCTGGTCGAATGCAATGCAGAAGTAAGTTTGCTCATAAATCATAAAGATTTTATAAATCATAAAGATGGTGGAAACACTTCCATGGATTTCCTGCTAGAAGTGTAGCAATAAAACAACAACCACCACCACCAAATCAAAGAAAAAGGAGCCCAAAGAAGGTAATATTTTGCTGCATTTTGTTGACTCGTGAGGAAGTCTAACTTAAATGAACTGGTAGTACTGGGGTTGACAACATTYAACATGCTCTGAATGATATTCACCACCATCTGGACTGATCAACACCATGAGGAAGCTCATACCTAGAGCTAAATTAGGATCTAAATAAGGCCTAAGATCATGGCTGACACTCTTATGCAAGGCTCCACAAGCAGGAGAAAGGGTTTGTCAGGAGAATTCTAAACTTCAACAGCAGATGCAAAATCCTTCCCYGAGATGGAGTAATCCTGTGCTGTAACACAGGCTTGGGACTGGCAAAAAGGCAGTTCTGCAGAAAACAATGTGACTCCTGTGATGATGGCAAATTGCACAGGAGTCAGCAATGCACCCTTGCAGCAGAGCAGGTGAACCTTTTCTTGGGCTGCTCTGGCCCAGGCAGAGCCAATGAGCTGGGAAAAATGATCATTTATTCCCATGGAACTGGAGGGGCTTCACAGGAAATACTGCACTCATTTCAGGGTCACCCAGTTCAAGAGAGACACAGACAAGCTGGACCAGTGGAGGACCTTGGTCATGAGGGACATGACATGTATATGGGAAAGGGAGCTGGGGTTGAAGGAAAGGAAGTCAAATGGAAGGGCTAACTACCTTCCACTGCCTAAGGTGGAGTTACAGAGAAGGGAAACCAAMCCCCTCTCAGAGGCACAAGGAGAAGTAGAATAACAAGTTTGCACCCAGGGAAATTTGRACTGGATATTAAAAACRTTTTTCTGTGTAGAAAATATGCTTAAGTCTTCAAGCTGAGAAAGTTTGTGGAAACTCCATCACTGGGGATTTGTAAAGTTTGACAGGTAATGGCCCTGAGCAACCCTAATCAGACTTTGAAATCACTTCTGCTTTGTAGCAAGAAGTTGGACTGGTTGACCTCCAAAAATCCCWTCTGATAGAACCTTTCTATAATACTATTCTGCTTTGAAATGATTTATTCGCAYGGGGAATTTAACTGACCAGGAAGAAAGAAAAGCAAAAGTTTACAAAATCCTATAAAACTGAGCACAACTAATTAGAATTAGAAAACACTTTCTATAAGCCTGTTCTAAACTCCTGATTCACATCCATGTAGCTAGTTTAGCCATTGCAAGAACTCCTAAAACTAGTAGATTATGATTCATACAGAGGAAGGAAGTTTAGTGTAACAGTATGGTGTGGGTCAGTCCAAGCACTGGGAGGCAGGAGACATTTGTGTTTTCTGCCCTGCCATTTTCTGGAGGTTGATTTAACATGGTGTCTGAGTGCAGGTTTTCATCCTGATAGTTTGGCTTGGGTGTGAAAAATTTGGGCCCTAATTCCACCTTTGAAATACAGTGAGCCTGTAGCTCTCAGTGGAATAAGCATGTGGATCTGGGACATGAGACTTGCCTATGCCAAGAGACAGGACAGAGTTTTCCAAGCAGAGCTCTGCCTAGGYCTACTGTTCTTGAGACAGGAGAAGTGGATGAAGAGCACTTATAGTTCTCTCCTCACAGGATTTACAGTCTAWCACCAGCTGCAAGTGGGTATGGACAGGTTTTCTTTCAGAAAGAGCTGGGCAAGGCAGAGGACACTTATTGTCCCTTTATACATTAGTAGCTGTTAGCAAGCTGTTCATGGAAGCAAACATTTGCTCAAAAGCTATTCACCCTATCCCACCCCTAAGCCTGAAGAGTGTCTAATGTCTTAGGACACTTGCTGATTGTCAGTCTGCGGCTTTGTGAGGGCAGGAGAAAGTGAAAGGGAGGCATTCCCAGCTCTGCAGTGAGAGTTCTTCAACTGATGAGGATATAATTCTTTATTTTTATTTTAAAAGGGAAGATGGTTGGACACTTCTCAGAGGCTTATGCTTTGCAATTACACATACAGAGTTCTAATAAACACTGGCTCTGGGGCCCTACCTTAGAGTTTTTGACTGGGTAACTACTTACTCAAAGACATCTGCAAGCCAGAAAGCATCAGAGATGTGTTTCAGTTGTAAGAGGGATGTTCACAGAAACCAGCCCTCCCCCCCCAAGCTCAAGCATACAGGGAGCATTATGTAGATCCAGCAGCCTCATCCTTGAATGATCCCATGGCCACTGTGGGCCATGAGGGGCAGGAGGAGGAGGAAGTCATTAATTTCAAAAGTACAGCCAAACGTTTCCTTCATGGTTGCTTCTTCAGTGCAGGACACCAGGGAATGTGCAGCACTGAAGGAACATGTGACTATGCTACAGAACAGAGGTGGGAGTAATAGCTCCTGAACAGTTCCCTAGTAAAGACGTGCTAGAGTGTTTTTGCTGGTAAACCTTTGCCTTTTGTAATAGTATTAATGTTTAGTGTTCTGTGGCTATCTTCTATTTTGGGAGTGGCAGCATAAAGCAGAACTAGTTCCTTCTCATGAAATACTAGTTTTATCTGTGGAAGTCTCTACATACCTATCTCCAGTGTGTTTTAGGTTTTTTATGTTGACTAAATTACAGTSTATTTCCACTTTATCTCTTAGACAGCATTTTTACTTGTGTAGCAAACTAAACAGAGAAATATTGTCCCTGTTACCAGACACTTGACCTATTAATGATCTCAATAATAAATTACTTCAGGTTTGTGATAACAAATACCTGCTTGAGCTGACTACAAAAATAATACTGATTTACCCCTTTGCAAAGGCCTTATGCAACATTACCAAATATATTGCATGCTTTTAACAAATTCAGAAGTATTTATTGATTGAAAAAAAGTTGAATCCAAAGTGTTAACAATGAACTTACCTGAAATGAGTGGTTTTTTTTCTACAAAACATAGTCTGAGATGATTGCTTGAGAGACAGGAGTGAAATCCAWGCAGTTTTAAATTTCCATTTTCATGAAAGTAGGTCCTTACTTCCAGACTTCTATCAAATCTACTTATGTTCTTCAAAACATGATGTACCACATCTTTTCTTCATTTCTTCACAGAAGTGAAGCCCTGAGCCTATCAAATGAGGCAGAATGTGAGTTAAGATAAGCTAGGATATATTTTTAAAACTCGCTTTGCCAATGGGCTTCAAGCTGTAACTTGCCCCAGTTACTCTGACAACTTCAATCAACCTGGAAGTTCATTATTTCTTTTCAATTTATAAAGCCTACATTCATATTATAAAGCAGAAGATAATCCTTATGAGTTAACATAAATCCATAGGCAGTGCTCATTTTAGTTCTAATTAGAATCTGCACGTTTGGTATGGAAAATGCAAGTTGTATGATTTAATCTTTCATATTGACAACACTGACCATATTATTTCTGTATTATAAGTTTGTCTTTCACATCTATAGCAATATAAAAAGGATTATTAACTTAAATCCTGTATTACAAACACTGATCCATGCAGTGAAGCAATTACATTACAGCAGTTTAATATAGAGAAGCATAGAGCTCTTTCTACCACAGTCAATAGCAATTTAGCCATTAACTTAAATGAAAGCAAGATTAGGTCTAAAAGAGGCAAAATGCATTTTTTATAGTGACAGTTAATGACAATGTCAAAGTAAAAATAATGAGTCAAATAATTCATTGTGTACAACTGCCACTGCTATCTAAAAAAACCACTCAAACCAAACCTCTTATTGTTAATGGCATTTATGTCATCACTCATAACATTTATAACATCTGGAGAAGGTAATAATTGCTTCAGCTTGGTTCTAAACTTAATCTTGGATTTAAGTCCAAGTAGTAATTATCAGGGGCTCACGTTCATCAGATCCTTCAAGACATCAAAACTCTGCGAGCTGCTGGGACTTGTGCCCAGAAACTCTCCACACGTGAGGAGCTTGGTGCACTAGATGGTCTCTGAAAACACCAGTTGCCATTAGCTGAAGCTGACTGTCCACACAACCTGGAATACTAACTAGTTATCCCTAAAGAGGTTATTCTTCTCAAAATTCACACACACATATATATATCCATATATATAAAGTATATGGGGATCCTGGTTGATGGCAAATCGAACGTGAGTCAGCAGTGCCCTGGCAGCCAGGAGGGCGAGGGAGGGGATTGTCCTGCTCTGCTCTGCTCTGGGGCAGCCTCAGCTCAAGTTCTGGGGGCAGATTTGGGAGCCACAATATAAGAAAGATATTAAAACTATTAGAAAGCACCCAAAGGAGGGCAGTGGGGACAGTGAAGGCCTTGAGGGGAAGCTGTATGACGAGTGGCTGAGGTTGCTTGGTCTGTTCAGCCTGGAGAAGAGGAGGCTGAGGGGAAAACCCATTGTGGTCTGCAGCTTCCTTGTGAGGGGAAGAGCAYRGRCAGGCACTGATCTCTTCTCTGTGGTGATCAGTGACAGAACCAGAAAGAATGGCACAAAGCTGAGTCAGGGGAGGTTTACATTGGATATTAGGAAAAGGTTCTTCACCCAGAAGGTGGYTGGGCACTGGAACAGGCTCCSCAGGGAAGTGGTTACAGCACCAAGCCTGACAGTGTTCAAGAAGGGTTTAGATAATGCACTTGGGCACAAGGTGTGATTCTTGAGCCTGTCCTGTGCAGAGATGTGGACTTCAGTGATCCCTGTAGGAGGCTCCCAAGTCAGGATATTTATGACTCTATGATATACTTCAGGCTGAAAGTTCTTACCTTGAAGATTGGAAACTGAGGTTCAGTCTCTCCTCTGTTGTGACCCCAATAAAGGAATGACTGGCTTAGCTAATAAACTACTTGGGGTAGCAGGTCCCTATCCACTTGCTGTTGAAACAATTCTATCACACACACAAAAAAATGAAGAGGTGAAAAGTGAGCACAAAAGAGCCTCCCTGTACATGCAGAAGAGCTATAAGGTTACATGTAAGTCGGGTGAAGGAATTTTTTTCTAATGACTCTCACAGATGCATGAAACTCTTGTTCAAGAAGCACCAAGTGCTATGGCTTTCCAGCTTTACTTCTCCTTAGCTATTCCAGGCAATCAGCTTAAATTGGGCATGTAGCAGGATTCTCTGTGATATGAAAAATTAGAATTTGATTTTCACTGGCARTGGCAGAGAAATTAAATTGTGTTTCTCATAGCTGGTACTCTGACTTCTGCACAGTGTTAGACTATCGAATCACATGATGTGATGATGAGGCTTTTGACAATTTGAATACAGATTTCTGGCTCCACCTCTATGTGAGGTAATAGTTCTCACTTAAATWATTTGTAAAATCTGTTAGCTTTCTAGAATGGCAGCTGTAAGTCTAAAACAAAGGCTGGAAACTACTAGAAAACATACACAAGGCTTGGCAGAACTGGGAGTTAAATGCTGGCTTCCAGCTCTGAGCAAAATCCCAGAGGCTATTAGGCATTTTGTATTTTTGCAGAACACTGCTTGTCTTTGCAGGAGATGAGGCAGCCAATATGAAGAAAATATGGCAAAATCCATTATACCTAAGAGGGATGAAAATGTCAGTGTGTTTTCTGCCCCAAGGAAAAGTTTGAGATTAAATAAGGACCAGACCTACTTCTTCACATATTTGAAGCCAAATATTAGCAGGAGTTTTTTTGATGCTTGAAAATAATCTCTTTTATTCCTTTCTTACAGACATTACTGAAGAAATGAGTGGGTGGAGATATACTCAAAGCATGCCTTGTCATGTCCAATTAACTATATAAAGAAATCAAGTAGCCTTCTTCTTCAAATATATATAGGACATTAATGAGAAATTATTATTTTATTGATAGAGCTGACTATTGGCTATATATTCTTGAAGCTTGTAGGACTTAGATTTTCCAAAATGTTACAGAGGGCCATTATCACTCAGCTGTTCTAAAGCAATCCTTAGTCAAGTGATTTAATAGAAACAATATCAATATAATACAATATTTAAAAGAATATGCCTCATAGTTTGAAAAACTGTCCATGGGATTTTATTTTATAACTGTCTGTTATTTGTCTTGGGCTTTTTTAACCTTACAAATTGAGACCATTCTCTTATGATAAAGTTCTAGCCAATTGACATTATCTGTTAATTATTTTTGTAACATATTCATTGCAGAATTTGTTCAAGTAAGAAGTTATTGTTTAATTTTCATGATGGATGTGCTCATTTCATGAGTATTAGATTAGTGGAGAGTATACAATTTGTATTAACATGCATAYGTCATTAAAGAATACATTGTTTTCCAGCTGTCTTCAAACAAAAGCAAGCCTATGAGACACTGATTTGCTTTTTCAACATCTACTCATGTGGATAGTTCCAGTTAATATTCATGTGAATAAGGATCACATAATTCAATCTAAAGATTTTGCATTTATTTTCCTTTGTTTTGCCTGATTTTTCTTCCGTGCTCATTGTCTTAGAAAACACAGTTTTTTTCTTGAGATTGCTTTCATAGTAAGATTAATTTTTATGCTAAATGCAGACACACAAACKGAAAGGGCCACATTTCTTGCCTAASAGGAKGAATATTTCTGTGCTGTGAGGGGAATTCCTGGATTTCGAAGGGAGGAATTAACTATGGGTCTTCACTCTCTAAATCCCTTAATGTCAATTAATTCCTATAAAAAAACAAAATGACCAAACATTTACAGGCTGTCAAAAGAGTAGCACAGACTCTTAGAATTTCATGCCAAATTAGTAGTTCCTGTACTTTGCATGGTCCTGGCAGCCAGGAGGTCCCTATAGGTCCCTCCAGTCATGGATGTTCCCATTTCAGCCAGTCCACTGCTCCCACGTGCATCCCTAAGTCTTTTCATGCTTTGAGGCTAGTTGAGATTTAAAAATCTGGAAGATGTCTGAGATTCAGACAGACACAAAATCTGTCTTGAATTGCAGGGACTCCCTTATACTTCTAGCTCAAAGCTCCAAGCAAAGGTGAYGAGGGATGTAGTACTTTCAGTAATCCTTGTACCCACCAGATCTAGGCTTTAGTATGCTGGATTTCAGTGAATCACCCTGCAAGAAACTCAGGGCACAAAGGAACCCCTCAAAAACATGTTGGACAGCATAGTTTGTCTCACAATGACACCAGAGCAGGATTATGGTTTGCCTCAACAATAGAATGTGGGAAGATCTTCTGCCTTCCACAGCATAGATACAACTTTGGCTATCAGAACAGGATTTAGTGTCTAATTTCAAAACTATGATGTGGCCTTGGTAGTCAGCAGTCACTTAATCCTGGTGGCATTCTGTCACCTTCTTTTTGACATACTGTACTGGGAAGCTGAGGTGCAAATAAAAGCAATGCCTCAACCATCTGAGGGGATGCTGACATCCAGGATCTCAGGCCAGGCTTGCTTTGACATTGTGTCTTCCATGAAGGTCACTTTTGTTTCTTGACTGTTCCCACACTTCCWCAGCAAGAGATAAAAATATGGTGTGGGGAATCTCAGCTTGATGGGAAGGTTTCCTACTACTCAGACAAATGTAAACTCTGTGCCAGTACCCACACCTCCCACGTTCCTCCCTTATTCCAGAGTAAAACAGCGCTCCATGCCCAGCTCAAACAYTGAAGCTATGTGGGTCCCTACCCTCAGACAAGAGCTGTGCCCTTATTGCATTCAGGGGCACAGCAGTTCTTGCTGACGACTTTGCTTCAGGACACAGGATGTTAGTGGGGAATGCTATGATTCAGACACTCTTCTGTGTCCAGGGCTTCCTAATACCTGCACTAGGCAGCTCCCATTCCCCTCACGGGACTCCCACCTTCCTGATCTGAAGTACCAAACTATTTTTTTTTAAGTGGTACCAAATTGTGGGTTTCAGTTTCCATGCAAGTGACCAGGCACCTCAGGATTATACATTTTGGCACCAAGCCTGTGGTTTTTAACAGGGCAGAGTTAAGCATTTGCCAGGACAGACATAAACCAGTTGCAATTCCTCTTTTTTTTCTTTTTTTTTTTTTTTTCTTTTAAGACTTTATCTTCAATAACATTCCAATTGCCTTGATGCTGGTTGATTTTAGTGGACCCTTTCAGCAGTTTTCAGGATAGGACTGCATTAAAAAGCCAGCTCATGCATATGCAGTTAGTGSTAAATAAACAAGTATCTCTCTAATTAAAACACATCTAGTAAAGTCTAAACTAATTTCACATCTAAATGACAGGTTATAAAGAGGTAAGGAAAATATTAGYCTTTTTAAAAATTGCTTGACATAAAAATTTTAAAATGAGTGGAGATAAACATCAAGGCATCTTGCATGAAAAACCAAACTAAAAAAAATCACTGAGACAAAGTTATGGAAAGAGATAAAAGTCCATGTGTGCTCCAAGTGAAAAGACATGGCAGAAACGTGCTCAGCTTCCCCAAGATGCTATGAATGTCTGAGAAAAAACACTACTGAAATGTAACAAACTAATTAAATTTGGCATACATGGGAACCGATGGGAATAAATTATTATGCAAAAGCAAGATTTTTTTCTACATAAAGCAAATGCTAGGAGTTGGTGTGGTGGCAAGCAAGGAGTGGGGTGAAAGCAGGGCTGCCCTGGTGATGGTGATGGTCACACTGAGGCACCCTGGAAATGAAGCATCACACCTGAGTGTGGATGGAACMGATCACAAAAAATGGGGTAAAATCCCACAGAAAGAGAGAAGGTTGGGAGGAAAATTTAACCTGTGACTTCTTACAAAGGGAAAAAGAAACAAATGCAGGACTGCTAAAGCAACAGTGCCATCTGCTGCGTACTCCCCTCTGAAAGCCAAATCATTTTAGCTGTCTCCTACTCTGCTGCAGAGATGGCAGCAAATCTGAGACCCTCRTGTAGCACYRARCTGAGGAGGACAAGRTGAAATCCAGCCTTCCCTCTRGCCCAKSSTATAYACCTAACTGTGTCTMCAGGCTTYCTGAAAAAACATTTCTGGACTATTGTWGCTAGAGACATTCCCCATTAAAATAAATAAATAAATMAAAGGTTTTCTCTCTCTCAGTGTAGCAGGACCCTGTGCTCGGACACTTTTGGAAGATCAGTCCACTATAAAGTTGTCCATCAGTGAGACAGGCAGTGTGCATGTGTAAGCCACCAAACAGCTGCTGTCCAATCCCTTTCCTATGATGTATTGCTGTCACCTTGTAAAAGGGCTTTCTGTTACTCATGCAAATCTGGTGTCAGTTTCAATCCATGTTTTTATACACAGTCCTTTTCACAGTGTTCATTACATCTCTGGATGCCTTTATACATTATATTATCTGAAGCAATTATAGCAGAAAAGTCAAATCAATATTATGAATTTGTATAATGCCTTCCATCATAGCTCTCAAAACTAATTTCTAAATATTGAACCTGACAGAACTCATAAAATACAGGTGTAGCCACTCCATGCACAATTGTGGTGGATTTAATTCTATAATCCACATATTCATGTTTATGCATCTAATAATTTTCGTGTTTATTCAGCATTCTTACTTTTTTAAAGACTTCCCCAAAAACATATCCAGGACAATCAGGAATGGAGTTTTGATGAAATKATTCCCTTACATATGACCTCCTTCTGGATGCTTAACCTATTTCTTAAGGATGTTTTGCAGGGGGGTTAGTCTAACATCATTAGCCTAGGAGGTGCTGATTTAATAGGTCCCATTAAAAAAATCCCCCATATAGGATATTCGGCTTCAAAAGTGTTTGTAGGCAAAAAGCTGTTCTTGGCATGCTGCAGCATCTACTAATTTTCCTCATTAGACCACTCCTCAGGCACCTGCTCTTTTTGTACATGTGCTACCAGATCCAAGCAATTTATCTGGGGGTGTAGAACTTAGGTTTTCTGTTGATTTTCAGACTTTCAAGCTGTCCTCCATATCCTCTGCTACTGTTCCCAGACTCATTAATGATGCACAGAGGAAAGACTYCTGGAATTAGCCAGTGTGGGATTCTGGGGCAGCAGATACTCTCTGGTAACTCAGAGATGCTTCCTATTGCAGACCTGATCTTCACAAWTAAGGGTCCAAATTTGAATTTCAGGAAGAGAAAAGCTTGTGATGGAGTGTTTGCTGGGATTAGAGATAAATTCCAAGGACTGAAGTCAGCTCCTGTGTGGGTTCAAAATGGGAATGCTAGTCTCAGTAATGAATGAACACATGCTTCATCACTAAAGGACCTGAATCTCTGCCCTAGCACACATGGGCTGCATCAAGGATGCATTTCTTCTGACTTGGACTCTTTTTGGCTTCTTGGAAGTTTATATGATTACTTTAGATTGGAATAGCTGTGAGATCTGGAAGCATCACATTAATTATTAACCTCAGTATCTGACTCCTATATTTTAAGATCTACAGCTCTGAAAAAGGAGACACTTCTGGCAGTAGCTACCTTGGGAGGGTTGAAATTTATTAGAAATCAAACTAATCTATACTGTCTCCTGCTCAGGAAATTGAATTCTAGGAGTTTGTGAGAGTCAACTCAGAGTTTACTGAGACTCCTAATTCACATGGATGGGGACATTTGCATTGAGATAAGAAAAATCTGTTGATCTGTTTCTTGTTGCAAATCAAATTTAGTCATACTGGAATCCAATCTACCATATTTAAACTGGTTAGTGGGACCTTCAAAAATGGAGAGCAGAGACTGTTCTTTAAAAATAGATGCAATATTATCTATTAAATATAAGAGACACTCATTWTGTGCATAATTAGCCAACAGACAGTTATAATCAAAGAGTAATAACAAGTTCCCATTATTTGGTTATGGGYCTCTGCTGGCTGAGGTCCAACAGTGGCAATTTTTGAGAGAGTTTTTTGTACTCATGAGCTTAATCAAAAACAAGACTCAGCTCTGTATTTGCCTCCACAAAGTCAATGGACTAAACTCATCAAAGTCATAGGGTTAAAATTAGCTCAATGTGTCTTTGTTAAATTGTTTATAATGCAAATGGTGGCTATTCACAAAAGAAGTAACAGGGAGTCTATAGATGGATTTGTTTCTTTGTTACCTCACTGAGCAGCTGGAAGGTATCTCCATGAAGAAATACAACATATGATGAAAGAGACTCTACTCTCCTATTGTCTAAACTCTTGGCTGCCCTTCTCCAAGAAGGTGATGGACATCTTTGTGCCAATGCTTACTAATTTCAGTTAAAAACATTATTAAAAGCTCACAGATGCAATTTATTCCAGCTAGCACAATAAACCCTAAAYAAATAAAATTTTGGTTATTCCATCTGAAGTCAGAAATTTCAGCATTGGCTATGCCTAGCATCTGCTGGAGGAAAGCAGAATTGAACTTCAGTGAGGGATTGCTGTGGCAGCTGTCTCTGGGAAGTGGGGACTGGCTGTAACCCCTGCARGCCACGGATGGCCAGGCCCAGTCTCAGGTGCATTTGTCACAACAAATGCCTGTAGGGATCCAGTTTGCCTAGGAACAGCTTTCTGCTGCCAGCAGCTCTCTGTGTGGGATGAAGACATCTGACACTGATGTTAAGTGAACAAAGCCTTTTGAAGCAACTGAATCCCWGTGCCACAGGCATGTTCTGGGGTAAAAGGCAGAGGGGGAAACTCAGACAAGGTTTGGGGGTGGTGTATTAAGCTGCTAGCAATATCTCCATGCTCTGSCTAAACCTGTATGAGTGCTGCTCCAGCTGTTGCTGTGTTCTGTCAGCAATGAGTTAAACTCTTAGCACAGACAAGGCTGAAGAGATGAACATTTCTTGATTTCCAGCTTTGCAAACACCTTTGACCAACATCTCAAAGTGTGACAGCCTGAGAGCGTATTAATGAGCAGCTACTTCCCAAGGGGAACTGTAATATCAGCATTTCTTCTCCCCGTGTTGTTTCCTGCTGCTATCATCAGCAGCAACACAGAGGTGCATGAGCAGCTCAAAGGTGACTTCAGCCATGTAGGCACCTAAAAGCCAGGAGGGCTTGRGATATGCAAGCAGATATCCTAACCTTGGAATGACAGCTCTCTTTCATCTGAAGAGGGGGTTATGAATACAGCTTTTATTTTTGTACCATCGAATAGAAATGATAACAAAATGGACCAGCACTTCTGCTGTTATTCTGCAAGTCCAAAAGTACATAGACTGAAAGGCCAGAGGAATTATTCTTTTGCAGTTAGCTTTAATTCCTCTGTAGATGCACAAGTGTAATGGGAAGCCAGAAATGGATCTCTACAATGCCCTATTTAACCTATGGGAATCTTTCACTAGAAGAAGGGGTGGGCACACTGTGTCAGAAATTATATACAGTGATAATAATATATTAGACAGGAGATAATGAGCCTTTCAGGRATTCCTAAATGTATTACTTGTTAATTTAGGAGGTACCCTGAGTGCAACTTATGAGGTGGTACTAATTTAGAAGGTATCATGAGTAACTCTGCTTGCTGGAGGGCTGAAATGTAAATCCCATTGTGCAACAGGGAAAATGAAAATGCTCCTTCCATTAAGTCTGTGATCTGTCCTGCACTTGCCACAGGGAATAGCATAATTTAGAAAGCTGCCTTCTAGGATGTTGAACAATCATGCCTCATCAGTGAGATCTCTAGATTAAAAATGTGAACATTTTTACATTACTAGAGGGATTATTATATTTTGCTTAATATTTAATATATTTGACATCAAACTACCATGTAACGAGTATAATGTATTAAAATGTCCTTCTAGTCATATTATTTCCCTTGCTTTTATGTAATAGAACTCCAACTGCATTTGTTCRTGGATACTCCACAGTGGTTTGATTTATATTTTGTAGTGTCAGGCTGAGAAGAGACTTTAAAACTGATTGTCATAGTCAGTTCAGAGTATCCCTGAGTTTCTGTGGATCCTGAAACAGGAGGTTCTCCTTGGAGGCAGAAGAGTTTTTGTGTCCTTCCTTTAAWTGTAAAACTGATGTGGCACCACCTTCCATGGAGCTGGATGCACCTTCAGGCACCCAGCAGTAAGAAACAACACTATTTTCCACTGTGACTGATTCCTTACAGAGCTAGTGAATAGATTTTACTATTACACTGTTACTGCACCTTATGCCATAACACACTGTGCACCAGGGTCCATCCCTCTTCACTGCTGCACACCTACAGCACCCACTGTTCTCAGCAGTGCATGAAGCTGAGAGGAGCTCTTCTCTTGGTCCTGCTTTGCTGGGGTGAGTACATCATGCAAGGAGACCCCCTCCACCCAAATAAAAAAAAAAAAAAACAAACCAAAAACAAAGACCTGACAGTCATACCAGGGCAGTTCTGAGCTTCACACCACTTACASACAGCAGCTAGGTCAGTCCAAATCTTGTAAGMAAATTTGTGCCTCCTTACTGKATCCTGTTGTCTTTCCTTCCTTTATTCTACCTCTTTCCTCCTGTCCTGAATTTTAGGTGAGTACCTCTCTAYGAACAGGATAATTGTTACTGCTCTCTGTAATTGTGGCTATGCATTGTTGCTYCAGCTTCAGACTGCAGCTTCCCTTTTATWGGACTGACACCAAGGAGTAGGAGTACATTCTACACAGGTGAAAAGGGAGGGTAGCAGACTTATTTTTACAGCAGAGAGGGAGAACTTGACATAAATCTCACTGTCTACAGCACATGGTAAAATCTGGTGCTAGACAACAGAATCTGTTCTTGTTTTATGTGTTTCTAAATCATTCTGTAGCAACATGACAACAGGGGTCCAAAATTCCTCACTTCCAAAGTAACAAGGGCAGTGAATTTATGGGGGGCTTCACAGGAAACAGGAGGAGGTCTCTGGAGAATTTCAAGAAAGGACAGGACTTTTTATTTCTTCATGGTGGGGCATGGATTCTTTYCTATGCCCTTAATATTGCAACAGCCCTTCAGGAGCTGGTTTAGATCAATGCCCATCTAGAATCACATTGGAAACTGAGGATTTAGGAGGTACAGGGACCCAGAAAAAAGCCACTAAGTGCAAAGTATGAAAATATATTCTGCTCTCCAGACTGGTGGGTGCTCCCTGATATTTGTTCTCCACTTTTCRCTTATTATTTTTGTTTGTTTGTTGTGTGGTGTTTTTTGTTTTGTTTTGTTTTGGTTTGGTTTTTTTTGCTATCCCTCTGTGTAGTTAATGAAGAGAGGCCTCTACTAAAGATTAACTTGATTTGGATGCCAAATCCAGAAAAGGAGGGTTGAACTGGCATGGGTCAAGCAGTCAACTTTAATTAAAAATGTTGAAACTTGTTAATAAGAAACA
>CADDXX010000149.1:30232-61493 GCA_902810485.1 Alauda arvensis | reverse complement strand
TACTCACTTGGTAGTTTCTTTTAGCTGATTTTGGAATGTTGTTTCTAAAAAATAAAGAATTCTTTAAAACATGTMCTGCTTACACCTGTTTTGAGGTGGAGCATTTTAACAGCTAGGGAGAAAGGCTTTTCTAACATCAAAAACATTTGTCAAAGGGCATTTTAGGTGTGCTGTTTCTCTGATAAATCTCAGCAAATCTGAATGCTATACTATGATGAGAGATGGTGCTTTGTGCCCTCTGCATACATGCTGCAGAGGCAAGGAAGGCCAGGCAAAGGAAGGCATTTAGTACCCTACAGCTTCACTGCCCTTACTTCWTATGCTTAAATTAGTCTGCAGATGATCTGGAGCTCTCTGTATCCATCTCTATCAACCATGGAAGCAGTGTCTGGAGAATAACCACTGYCTGATACCTTGAAGGCAAGTGCATAAAGTGGCTGTTGTGAGCATGACACCAGTTTTGTGTATGCTACTCCTCCTGTCACCAGTGGTTCTGGAGCCTGTCAGGCTCCCGTGTCCTGCACCCCTTGTGTGGAGGGTGAGAGAGAAGACCCCCTGTACAGGCTAACACCTGGCAACATTGCCTTTGCAGGAGGAGAAAAGCAATCCATTGCTTCTATGAACAGCCAGTGATGCAAAAGCTGGAGAGCAGAAAGAAAATGAAGCAATACATATTTCCCTCAGAGAGTTGCATCAAAAGGGCAATTTTTGGTTTTAATGTCTGGGAAGTGGAAATTAAAAACAGGCTATCCATCAATGAATTTATGGTATCTGAAAYTCCTCTGAGCCCTAGGAAAACATAAAGCTCTGCCCTTCGGTCTTCTTTTCACTCTGCCTGGGTAAGCTCACTTTATGAGGCAGCATAATTTGCAGTGACCTTTTCTGAAGCTGTTGATACACTTCCTGCTTTGCTGGAAACCAACTTTTTAGCCATGCATGATGTGACTCCACATACACTGSAGTATATATTTCAGGCTTTGTCATTAAGCCCTGCAAAATAATCCTGTGTTGTAGGCACTTTACTGGTGCAGGATGCTATTGGTTCTGCTGGGCACTGCTGAGGGATGGTTTTTGAAGGCTGCTTGGCTCTCGTRGCAGATAAATGTATGGAATCAGTGAGGGAGGCTCATCTTTTAAAATTATTATTCTGCCTCTTACTTGTACAGAGGAATGATTATGTAATTTCATTAAATGTATTATTAAATTGGTCTTTGTAGGTTCTTGCTGCTTTGCTCCTGTAACAGACTGTTGTTCCTGGCCAGGTGACATGCCCATGGGTGCCCCAAGTGGCTGCTGGGACAAGGCCATGTATTTGGGAATTTACCAGTCACAAGTGAAGTTAAGAATTCTGCCCATGTGCTGGTGAGTAGCCTCAGAGCAGTAGGTACAAGACATTTCAGCAGTAACTTCCAGTCAGGTATTACAGCAATACTTCAGAAGAAWTTTTTTTTCTTTCAGTCAAAGGCTGAATCACTAACTTTGATGAGGCCAAAAGCCTGAAACCTTCCAGTTATTWATTTTGCTTGTTGACTGGATTTTAAAGTTTACACAGAATGAAGCTTTCTTTTAAATTTAAAATAAAAATAGGTGGAGCCTTTTCACCAGATCTGACCAAGTGTATGATTAGTGTGAYTGATGACAGCTGAGAAGCAGATTTTATAGCCCTATTGTATGTTACATTTATCCCAACGAACTTGATCCCTAACTACATTCTTTCTGCTTTGTTCTTGTTTTTTGCCCTTTCTTTTGTCCACCTCAACAGTTTTTCTAAGCACCTTGAGAGCTTCTCTGAGCGACAGCCATAGAAAAGCCATTGTGCCAGAAAAAGATCCTTTCCATTAGTGGATCCCACATTTTCCATTCTTTTGAGGAACACTATCACCACAAAAAGCAATAGATGCATCAGAAGAAGAAAGATGCTGTGAGGCTTAGGATGAGAAAACTCCAGTGCTTACCAGACACAAGAGTAATATTCTGTGTACAGTTCTCTGAAAGGTTATAAAATTAAACTTGTATCATTTGATATACCCAGAAGTGGTGCTGTTGTCATATATGATGAGATATGACTACAGGCCCTGCCGCCTTTCAGTTCCTTTTTTTCCTGTCATCTGCACAGCTAATATCAGATGACAACACTGAGATCCACCAATTCTTTTCTAATGCCCTGCTCAAAACTAGAGCCAACACGTGACATCATGCATTCTATCTCCCTCCTATGCCCTTGCTTGCTTCTTCTATCTTGCTCCCACTCAGATGCAAATAYATATGTCATTATTTCCCTTTCATGCATATTTTTATACAGTAACAGTGGTATAGAGTCTTTTCTTTTTACAGGAAGAATTCAGAACACTACCCTCAGTCGTGAAAAATAATTTTCTGTATCTCTGAGAAAGGTATTTATAGGGGCCTTGACTGAGAAATGAAAAAAATACTAAAGCAGATCAGTAGAAATTAYTTTCTTAATGGTAAAATCTGAATTATACATTAAAGCACCATTTATTCAATCAGTTTTATTATTCTGTTTAAAAAGGCAGTCACTTTTATGTGTWTCATAYGCTYGCRMAGGTTTATTAGCTTGAGTAAAAGGTCATTATTATTCAATTGAATAATTTAATTTTAAATTATTGGTATTGCACTTCATATCATAACTGCTTTTGCAGATGCATTTGATTATGTCAAATTCATCTTTTAATCCTCKGTCTGGAGATAATTTTCTTGAATTGTTCACTGTTTCTCACCCTCATAGTGGTATCCAAATGAACACACACAGTCCAGCCTCATATCTTCCATGTAAATTACTGTGCATACCTCTTCCAGTCAGATCATATCAGAGGCTATCCGGTGTCAYATAATCCTGGATACTGACATGTGGAAAATCTTTTCAGGTGATTAATGCCATAGGCATCTAATTTTCCTGCAAAGCAATATTGCAGTGTTTACATGAATGTCAGACTTAAGGATATGAAAGGGGCATTTAGAAAAGTTAATAATCTGGCTCTAATCCCCTCCAAGAATCATCTGTTTGTACTTCTAAAAATAATTGCAGCTTTATTCCTTTGTCGCTAGTGGAATCACATATTAATTTATTAGATGCATTGTTCATKAAAAACTTGGAATTTTGCATGGGTGAAATAAATACATGTAAAACTACACATAAAACACCTTTACATTTGAAACATATACTAAAGAACAGAAATTCACAAAATACTTGTTTTATTGCTTTGTTTTTGTAATGTTTGAGCAAAAATGCCCTTCAAAATTTTCCATGTTTGCTAGAAGCATGAGATTTGTCCTTGACTGCACACTTGGAGACTGTGATTTCTGGGCCTAATACTTAAATCCTCAATTAAGATAACAAATCATACAGAAAACAATCCAACAAAATAAAATATCAGGGCAGGCAGTCCCAGGGTGGAATATTCTGGGAGCACCGATTCCTCATTGCGAGCATTCAATACCACACTGATAATGTCAGTGTGGCCAAAGGTGCTGCGTTTACTCACATGTACTATGAATTACATAATTGTCTGCTGTTATCAGGCTGCTCCTACCGCTGYTGAGGAGGTTTTCCTCAGCTAGGCACTGTCCATTAACTTCTCTAGAAACAGGATCTGTCTTTCATAGCCTTTCATAATTTTGAACAAATTATGTTTTAGAAAGTAATCGATTCCTGAGATTTGACATAGAAAGCACTTTGAAAATGGCTTTGAATACTCATAATTAGCTCAAAAATTACAGTCTCATTCCTCTCTTACACTGCCATTACAAGCATTTATCTCAACTGATTTCAACAGAGCTGCTTCTGTTTTACAYTGGTGTGAGGGAACAAAAAAACCCGAGTTGCATAAATTGTTAACAGCTCTTTCATACTGCCTCTTTATTACCATATAAAACTTTGATGAAGGATATTCGCAGAAGATGAATATGAGAAACCACATAAGACCTGACTTTTAAGCTACTGGCTGATACTGAAAATCCCAGAAATAACAATTTGTTTTGAAGCTCTTACTTAAGGTGATGACTGGGTTGATGCTGCTTCACCTGAAAGAAACATTTCACCTTTAGGAGATGTACTGCCTCCTGAGTAAAGTCACTCCAYAGCTTGGATTGAAGGGATATGGGAAAGGGAATGGAGAGCAGTTGTACACACATCTAGCAATGAGCAACTCCATCCTTTACGTGAGGGAAGAAGCCACAGTCCTTTCTCTGCTTTGTGCAGATGCTGCTCCCAGCTGATGCGAAGCACTGCTGACAGCATCCTAGGAGGCTCCATGTGAAGAGCTGCTTGTCTCACCAGGGGAAGTAGGAGCTCTGGGGAAGTTTGGAATATACTTCCAAAGAACTGGCAAATTGCCTTGTCACTGGCAATCTCTACCTGTAATTTATACAGGCCAGAGCACAGCTGTGGGGTAAACAACAAAGGGTACTGAGCTGACCATTAATATATGGTCTGTGAGCTAATATAGCTCAGGATATATTCACTGCCAAAAGCAAACATTTTCCTTGAGATTCACTTAGATAGCAGTGTTTGTTTATGTCGTGGTTTACCTGTGTATGAAGAAGTGAGCAGGAGTAGAAATGCAATTGCAGTCACACAGAGAAGGTCTAACTTATACTAATATTTCTCCAGCCTAATAGCTGTCAAATACATATTTCTGCATGTCTGGCAGTCTACTTAAATTTGTTTCTGTCAAATGAAGAGCAAATATCACAAGTTTGTTGTTGTATTTCTAAAAAAACCCCAAGTACCACAACAGTGAAGGTTATTTTTAGAGGTGGCTATTTYTAGAAAGTTTGCTCTTCATGCACTTAATCAAGACCATCATACTTTACTTGCTTTCCTCCAACTGTTACTAAAGCCATCCACAGCCTTCAAAATCCAAGCATTATGAAGTGGAAATGCCTGTGCAGGAAAGCTCTCCGATGCGACTCCGTCTTGATGACAGGCTTAATCCCGAGCTCAGCGGAAGCTCAGTTGCGCTCCTTTTTGTCCCTGAGGTAGTTGAAGAGGACATCCAGCCCCCCCTCGACGACCTCGGGCAGGGGCCGGGACAGGGGGTTGTGGGCGATGTGGAGCCCTTTGTCCATGGGGTTCCAGGCGATGCGGCGCAGCCGGTGCAGCAGGTACAGGTCGTCTGGGAGCGTCTGTATGGCGTTGTAATCAACGTTCAGTAACTCCAGGGTGCTGATGTAGCACAGGGACCGTGGCAGGCTGCGGATGTTGTTGTTTTCCACGATAAAGATTTGCAGATTGACCAGATACTGRATACTCTCTGCGATGTTTTCCAGCTTGTTGGACCCCAGGTGCAAGAAGTCYAAGCTTCTCAGGGCGAAAATGCAGAGGGGAATTTGCACAAAGCGGTTGTTACTGAGGTTCAGTTTCCTCAAACTTGTCAGGTCAGTGAAGCTCARAGGCAGTTGTGAGATGCAGTTGTGTGAGAGGCTCAGAACCTCCAGCTTCCTGCACAAGCTCAGCTCTGCTGGCACTTCTTTCAGGCAATTCATATTGACAAACAAGACCTTCAGGTTCCTCAGCAGCCCGATTTCCTTAGGCAGGCACTTGAGGCAGTTGCTACCCAAGTTCAGCACTACCAGCCTGTCCAGCTTCCCCAGYGAAGGAGGAATCACCACCAGCTGGTTGCGTGAAAGGTTCAGCTTCTGCACCTCATGCAGTCCCCACAAGAAGTCAGGCGTGCTGGTCATCCCTTTCATKATGAGGCTCAAGCTGACATAACGCAATCCCCGTTTCAGCAGWGACTTGGGCTCTCTCCCTGCGAGAAGGGCGTCTTCCCATGCAGGCAGCTTTGGGCCTTTCCTAAGGAAAACCATGCTCCTTCGCTCCTCGTTCTTCGAGTGCTCAGTTCCCATAACACTCTGGTTCACTCCTGAGAGAACCGAGGTTTTATTCCCTTGCAATATGCAAATGCCAACAGAGGACAGCCTGCAGGAGGTGGGAAAGTCAAAGCAAGGAGACAAGGAGGAGCCTGTGAAGTGCATCTCAGTCCACCGGAACAGTTTCCATAGCTGCTGAGGGAAAGTTTCACTTTTGGGGGCTTATGTTGATCTTGGTGCACAGTCTGTAATGAAACACTTGCTCCTGACTTGTGAGCAAACCTGTTCAATTCAAACTGAATGCCACAAGACAGCTGTCACTGTCATTTGGCCTGGGCTTTATTGGACAGATATGTATCTTCACTGCAAAAAGGTCACAAGGATGCTGTATATAACTTCACCATGTCAGCTTTCTTGGCTATCTGGTACATAGCATGACTGCAGGACAATTAGCAAGAGCGATTTCAAAAAAGACAAACAAGCAAGCTAAAGAAGGAAACAAGCAAAGAAGCCATCATTTCAGTTCAGATTTAAAGGATGTTTTCATAATCACTTTTATTTTGGTTCCTGGTTTCTCTGAAGTACTTACCAGTCTACCAGAAAATTTTGCATGCTGCAAAAACACTGATAAGGACTTTTTATGTCAGTCCTTGTTTTCTACTAAGTTAAAAAAAATAACATTTACAAAAAGTTCTAGCTTTCATATGTCCTCTGTGGTGAGGACTGACCTCTTTCTTTTCAGAAAGGGTGCCAAATTCACTTCAGCAGTGACATTTTGCATTAGTGTCTGTGCCCACTTGGATAATTTCTTGCTACCCACAGCACCAAGTATGAGCAATCATACCACACAGTTCTAACCAAAATACTCTGTCCTAAATGTCCTGTGCTACTTTCACATCTATCAATCAGATTTTTGGGGTCTGATTCTTTTGTACTCTAGAAAACAGAGCCTCTTGATGCCCCTTTCCTTGTGAACTTTCATGTCTTCCTGGGCTATTCTGGGGTACAGGGGGACTAGCAGTCAAATAGTTTGAACTATAAATGACATTTAGATCCAATACAGAGGGACTGCTGGAAGAGGAAAGAAGCAGTGATCAGTTTAATACCCAACAACAGCTGAAGTGAGTTCTGCTGGTGAAACAAAATGGTATTGCTACAGGAATATGTATGCAGTGAATTTAAACTCAAAGAAACAACAAAAAAAAAAAGGATCTGCAAAAACTTCAGGTTTCATCTAAACTAGGTGAAAATTGCAACAAATAGTACAAGACTTTGAAGGCTTTTCCTCTCCATTGAATCCATGGTGATGAAGATGTGTTGCTGCCTTCTGAGAGATTTGGTGGTGAGTGCACCCTCCCTTACCATCTCATTTCAGAGATCCTCACCTTAAAACCTTGTGCTAGCTCAGATGCTAAAGGATTATGCAGAAACTGCAGCTGGAAGTCAAAGCATTCAGCAACCACTTAGGAGTCAATCACCCACAATTCCCTTGCTACTGCCAAATACCACTCAGTCTCCTTTGAGCTTTGGGTCTCTTGCAGAGCTGCATCTGCTTGGGAAGAGGGGGCATTCCTGCAGTTGTGTCTGACAAGTGGGGTCCTGCACCAGTCAGGACCACARTGAGCAGTGTGAGATGGTGGTGAGCTGAGTGAGCCACGCAATTAAAACGTGTGTTTGAACAGGGCTGTGTGGCATAAAACCAGCTGGTGCTGAGGAYTGAACTATTGCATTCTCTGGAGTGCCTGGGTGAGCCTGAAAAAGGCTGAGGCCAGTTGTATCTGGTCAGAGTAAGTTGGCATCCTGTGAGTCACAGATCCCTCCCTCACAAGCACTTTTTGCAGGTATTTGTCAGTTTACAAGCAAATGTTATGCTAATTGCCATCTCAACCATACTGACTCAGTGTTCTTGTTAAACATCATCCCCACACACTGCCCAGGGTGGCAGAGATAACACTGACACTGCAGGCAGAGGAGATGCTCAAAGGGAAGAGGAAACCCAGTGGCTTGGGCAAGACTGRACCTTGCATGATGGGGCCCTTAAATGTGGCCCTACATCCCAAATGGGTGGAGAGGTGAAAGCATAAGCCCCCTATGAGCTCTGCCTTTGGGTTGTCTGCCCAGCTGCTGTTAAAATGCAGTTATTATCAGAGAGCATCCATGGATTTGAACATAGCATTTCAATTCTGCAGTGGCAAATGCAAAGGGAAGAAAAAGGTTTTTTTAGAGRGCATTTGTAAAATTAGGCATTTCCCTTCTTTTAGTCTCACTTCTGAAATGAGGAATCTGCTGCAGAGAATCTGCCAGAATCTGCCAGAGACTCCTTTGCTCCCTGTGGCTGTGCTACCACCTGTGACCATGGCCCCATGACCACTTCAGAGCTCGCTCTTCTCCACGTCACTTTTAGTAACAAATGAAAACAAAACAAAAGGAAGCACAGTCTCCCTGTAGCCACTGCCTTCCCCCACGGCTGGCCAGATATTTTTGGATGAGAACACTGTCCCCATCTCCAAAACACACTGGAGTTCAATGCCTGGGGACTTGGCAGTGCCTGCTGTGGCTTCTCACCACAGAAATCCTCATTTCCTAAAAGCGTGACTCAGCCAAAGAGCTCTGTATCTTTCCCTGGCTTTGCATCACACTGTCCATTTGAAACCAGGCCTGTGATACAGCCCAGCAGAGTCTGTGCTGGGCTGTTGCTGGAAAGCTTCACATGGGGATCTCTATCAAAGAGAAATGTTAGCTCTGCTTCAGCCTCACAGCATCTCCTGCTGTATCTCCACTGCCTGCCAGACATCAAGCAGCAGCAAAGGGGATTTAAAAAAGAAAATCCACATCTGCAGCTCTCATTGTCCAGTTCCCTTCCTGTCTCTGTGAGTATCATAACCACTGCGTGAAACAAAAAAAAAAAAGACAAACCATTTCCTACTCTTTGTTCTCCAACAGAAAAACAGGCTATTGAGTATGCTTGCAGTTGTGGAGACAGGAAACTCTGAGGTAACCAAATTAAATTTTTCTTGAAATCGAGATAATAAAACCACAGTGGCCTCATCTGGGCATCTCAGGAACTAAAATTCTGTACAAAAATAGTCTCGTGTCTCTTGTTGTCCTGGACTGGCTTTGTTCAAACACTTTTCAGTTCCCTTTTTTCTGTATTACCTGCTGCCCTGCCCTGGCCCTTGCTGTGCTGGACTGTGAGTATGGATCCGTTCCTTTGGAATGCTCTTAAGCAGCACTGGCAGAAAGCAGAAATGAATTTCATACATGAAGGTTTGGAAGCCCAGATTGGTCGGCTTTACATGAGACAGTGTACTTGATAATCACTTTGTACATTAAACAAAAATGTTAATGTGAAAGGGAAAAAAATAACCCAAAGCTTGCTGAAGAACTCCAACTAATATAATAAAAGAAACTGCATTATTARCAATGATGAAAAACTGGTAAGCTGACAAAAATGACAAGCTATATTTTCTGACATTCTTTGACAATGCAAATTATTAGATTTTTTTTTCTTAAGGAATCAGGATTGTCAGCCCTAAAAAAATCTGAAGATGAGTTCACAAAAGACCAAGAATTTTAAAGTCTATTACCTATGGGATCTTTTATTTGTCTTCAGGTTTTGAGTCTSCAGAATGCACTTGGGATACATTTTCTAGCTTTTTTTCTGCATCTAGGCAGGACTTGCCATAAAACCAATTGTATTGGTTTTAAGTAGAACTTGAGATCATCACATATTTATTTTACCATAGGATTTGAGCTTTTTATGAAATATGATAGCATCAGGCTTTTAATGAAACCATAGCTATTTTGACACACTGAGTTTAAATTTTGTTTTGCTGCAAACCCAATCCTGTCCTTGTCTTTTAAATTTCTGAGCTTAYAATAGATACCTATAGTTTMATTATMACACATATAGGTTCRTAATTTAATWTGAAACAAGTTTTGTGTTCTCTATYGAGTCWAAACCTTATATAATTCCTCTGTCTCAGTATTTTTACAAAAATTTAAAGAAATGCTTTAAATTTTAAAGCATAATAATTTCTAAAATGCTGRGAAATTCAATCCACACTCTTTTGGAAGAAATTTTAATTTCATTCATTATCTAGGTCTTATAATAAGCACCTGTTTAAATGAGGATGCAGAAACTACCTAATACTTCCTGTGACAAGGAAGGATGATTTGGCTAAAAAGGGTTAACTCGTTTCAAGTTCAGCAGAAAACAAGCCATGCTGGAGAAGTGTTCATTACAAATAGAGCTGCAGCTACTGAACCATCTTCTCTTTTGCTATTTCTTTCCTCTGAAGTAAATAAAGGATTTTAAAAGCATCAGTGCCATTCAGACTGTCAGGGAAATCCTCTTGTCTTAGTGCTAAGGAAGCAAATTTTGTAGGCTTTTAACTGCTTTGTAGTGGCTTGTTGATCTTGCAGCTATTCTGAAATACTAAGTCAAATTTTAATGGTAATTTGAGATTTATGAGATGTGACACAAGACAGAAACAATTCTTAAGGCAATTTCAGATTTCCTGTTAATTTGTTTTTAATTATGGTGCTGTTAACAGCTTTTAATGACTGTCTGTCCCTGGAGCATTCTCGGAATGTTTCATTAAGGTCCCATGTGGAGCTGCTGGATTGCCTGACCCATGAAGAATTGGACCTGGAGGTGAATGACTGCCTACACAGGGGCTCATTTTTCTCCAGACCTCTTGACAGAARACAAGCTTGAACTAAACCTAGTATGAAATAAAAAGAGAGAGATTTGGTGTTGTGTGTGTATGTCACCTAGAAATGACAGGCTCTTCCACCTAGTAGACAGGGACAGCAGCAACTCTTATATGACATGAAATTAGAGGAAGTTTTATTCCGTTTTTGCAAACTTGCCATAGTATTTTGAAATTCCAGCAAAAACATGAGCGACTGTTTCAGCACCTCTTACTTCTGCCATAATTTCCCTCTGTGTACAGAAGCCAAATAGCTGCACTGACTTCTATATTAAAAATGGGCAACCCATGATCCTGCACTGTGCCATCATCCATATTCTCTGGGGGACTGTTTCATCTGCTGCCCATAGCAGTTCTCTCCGGCATCACCAAAACTTGCTTCCTTTAGGTCTTTGCCCACTCCTCTGCAAGAAAAGGGGTGTGTAGCACACAGCTATGCCCTAGGGAACACCATTACCCTGCAGGAGTACAGAGAGGGCTCTGTCCTGCTTTATTTAGCCATCTGCACACAGCCTCCATGACTCAGCCTTCTCCTCCTCTTACAGCTRGAGTGGTGACGGATTTGACACCAGTTACAAATGTATCTGAAGTCATTACATGGAGAATATCATTGCARTATAGAAAGCATATGCTGCTCAATTTTTCATCACTACATGTATGAGCAGCCACATCTACATTCATAAATTTCTGTAAAATAGCTTGTACCTGTCTGGTAGCAATATGAATGTTTGCTAAATGCTACTCAAAGTCCGTGGCTTTCTGAATACATTTGGAAAAAAATATTGGAACAGATTGTCCAAGCTGGACGAAGTATTTTTACTGTAACTGCTGCCACATGAYCTCTGCCACAGGTGCTCTTTTTCAGAGAGCTCTTGAAGGTCATTTTCCTACATTTTGGATGCATGATAAGCAAACAAAMCTTCTTGGAAAGTAGAGGAGAGAGCCTCAGGGGCTCCTTGCTTAAATCTGATCTGATATAGTACGAGTTAAGTATGTTTCTTGGCCTTCCTTCCTGCCTGCCTGCCTGCCTGCTTTCCTTCCTGCCTTCCTGCCTGCCTGCCTGCCTGCTTTCCTTCCTGCCTTCCTGCCTGCCTTCCTTCGTTCCAGCCTTCCTTCCAGCCTGCCTTCCTTCCTGCCTCCCTCCGTCCCTTCCTCCCTCGGTCCTTCCAGATTTATTTCAGYGCCTGGAGCAGATTCAGTCCAGCTGCCTGTGCTGTACAACGCCCAGATTTCGGAAGCACCTTGTGCCCAGGGGTTACGTGTCACTCTGGAATGAGGGGAATATCCCCGCCTCTTGTGAAGCTGTTGCTCAAGATTAGCAGGGTTTTCTTAAACATCTGTGTGTGTTGAAAGTCCAAAAATAAGCATGACTCTATGGGCTGCTGGCAAAACTCCCAGTCCCTCCTCCAAAGACTGTTTTAGTATTCTACATTTAATRGGCTGTTGCAGTTGCCTAGTTCTCAGGAATATGAAAATCCAACTTCTGTTCTGGAAACAGAAGGCAGAGATAATTCTGTGGGTCCCATGAGAAGAGAGGCATTTCCATGGGGTCCTAGTTGTGGTACCTGTAGTTCAGAAACAGATGGGAATTAAGCAGGACCATTAGTTCAGCATTATCTAGTAAGAGTCTTTTAAGATTCTCCCTGCTCAATCTGCCAACATGTGATTTTAACAGATTTTTTAAAATCAGCAATTCTGTCCAGGCATTGTTAAYGCCAATGTGCCTCTGTTCTGGCTCCATGAGATTTTGCATGTCACAGGAAAGACCAGGTGACTCAACGTTAGCTATTGCAAACATCATTGATGCTGTACCAATACCCTAATTTTTATTCTAATCGTTTAGGTGTATTTGAAAATGCTGGAAAAACCCAGAGGGCACTTGAAAACATATTTTAGAATTACAATAAAACACTAAGTGATCCAGGTCTTTGTACCTGGTTAAGTGTATAAAATAAATGCATGCTTCTCCAGTTGAAAGCACGAGCCCTTTTATCTTGGTCCTCATGAAATTTGGTAAATCAGTACTGTAAATCAATGAGACCCAGTGTGAATGGGTTTAGGTATTTCCATCTAAAGTCTATTACAGTAATGATAGCAAAAAAGAACTTAGGAAATAATGCAATCAAAGCTGTTGTGGTGCCTTAACCCCCATCCATGACTCTTACACAAATTTTTCTGATATAAGAAGAAACTCTGCATTTCCCTGCATATGCCTGATAAATGATAAAACAAAATCTAATTAGAACTCCCTAAAACACATACCACTGTCTCAGTTTGGGATTTTTCAGAGACATTATCAAATGAAAGAGCAGACATCTCCCTAGACATCTGAAGACTCAATGCTGACAATTAATAGCTTGACTTTTAAATTTCCAAGCTCTAACTTAAGGAAACATATTGAATGCTTARCTCAAAGGGCTGTAGTGAACAAATAAAATTTCTCAATCAATCAGTAAAGCRATGCATCTAGGTATTATTAGTCTGACAGCAAAACTTGAAATTCTATGAAATAACACAGGTCACTGCATGGTCAAACAAAAGTGGGTGAGATCTGAGCCAAGTTGCAGGTAAGGGGAGCTGAGGACATCACACAGAGCACAGCCTGGAGGCAGAAGATATAGCTTGGTAGGTGAAAAAAGCACATGAAAAGCAACTTGCATAAAAAAACTACCTTAAAAGTACTAAAACAGAGCAAATCAAAGGCAAAAATACGATCTTCAAGCCCAAGTACAGGCAAAAGGAAAAAGGGAAAGAAAAGCCCACCCATAATTGTCATCTCTCTTATTTTACAACCTCTAATGAGCAACTTCCCAATAGAGAGAATCAAACATGAATCTTTTCTGTACCTGAACATCAGAAAAGATTAATTGTGGTGTACGACCACAGGGTTTCAGCACTTATTGGACTGTGAGAAGACAGGGTATTGTAGTTAATGATTCCACCTGAGGTGGAATGACAGCACATTTGGCAGCTGTGGAGGTAAGTGGAAGGGGAGCTGATGCTCTGATGTGTGGCCAGGTCAGCTAACAACAAGGCAAGCTTCTTCAGAAAAGTGGAAAATTATGTGTGGCTTGAAAGAAATGCAAATGTCATTTAAAAATGAAATTAAAATAGGAGGTTGGATTGGAGTGAGCAGGGCAAGAAGTTGGAGTATTTTATTTTTAATCATATCTTCCAGGGCCAGGGAAGATGACAAGAAATATTTGCAGAGGATTTGAAACAACAGTGTCAGCCTGTGCATTGGTCATTAAAATTTTCTACACGCAGAACTCAATAAACTGATGAAAGCAATTCTATGATATGGTTGCCTGTGAAATTTTAGACTAGACATGGTGACCCATATTGTCTCTTCCCATATTGTGGCCTTAAATCTGACCTCTTCTTCTTCTGTCTTCAACTCCCCTACATGTGCAAAATTCAGGAGCCTTRGTTCACAGGCTACTGCATTCATATTATCTTTGGTGCTGATCTCTACATTTTCTGCCTCACTGCATTTCGCTTTTAGTTTATCGGATTTGAACAAATGTAGGCAATTAGAGGAAAATGCAATTATAACAGAGTTGCTGACAGCTGTTTTCCAAGTGACAAGAAATCTTATCTGTAGCCAGGGCTGAGTACAGAGATGACCTGGGCTGGTGGGCTCAGAGCAATGTGCTGGCAGATGCTAGCAGAAGGTTAAAGCCTATTTCCTTCCCTCTTCCATGGAAATGCRTTCTGGTTTTCCAAGGCTAATGATCTTTGCTAAGCCATTTCATGAGTCCAGGATGAATATACAATGTGTTGCAAATGTCTTAATTGAATCAGTTTGGCAATCCAAAAATTATTGTTGTGAGATGTATTAACTAGCAGTCTGGAAACCACCGGTGTTCTATGGGTTTAGAAAAGAACCATTTCAGGAGCATAGATTTTGGCAGCTTCWCTTTAAAAGCCACTAGTGGAATTCAGCAGCAAAGAAAGTGATTCTAATATGATGTTTTTACCTCCCCCTCAAATGATGGTATCATGATACAGAGGTAATAAATGGTAATATATGGTGGCAAAGGGATGGTGCTAGTCCCCCAGTGATAAGGCAGAGCGAACATTTGTCTGCAGCCACCTGTTCTTGAACTTCTCTAACTGCACTTTTTCACTCTTGAGCAAACTATCTGCAATACAAATGGGAAAGAGCTAAGTGCATTACCTTGGGTGGAAAGAGATATGGAAATCCTGAACACTGTCTGCTACCTGACATAAATACTGATCTAAAAATACACCACCTTCTCCCTAAACCCTCACTTTACATCATAAATGAAGCATAAGCAGACCCCAGAAAGATTGAAGCAGAATGTCTGCTGAATTTATGATTAATAAGCATGTCAAGTTTTATAACAGCATCCTTATGTGGACACAGCTAATGGCCTTAACATTGCTTCCAGAATCAAAATTGAATGGTTGAGCAGATTTAGCCTCAGGAAGGCCCACAGTGATAAGGGAACCATCAGAGAAAATAGGTGTACGCATTTTTCAACCTGTCAAGTGAAAAGAATCGGAGATGATGATAAGTCAAGGATATGCCCTCTCCTATATGAGTTGTATGAATGCTTGTGCTGAACAAGGCTGCTTCCTAAACAAGAAAGRAAAGGTGAATGTAAGCAGCAGCAAGCTGCACGATTATCCCTTAAATTACACTCACACAAGAGCAATAATTACTCTGAATCAGCATTTAAGTGGGGGGAGTAGGGGTTTGCTGCTCAAAGCTGTTGTAAATTGCTAACCCTGTGAGAACTGCAGGAAGGAAGAAGCACACAGGTAGGTGCAGCAAAAAAAAGGGGGCGTAGATTTGAATAGAGGAATATATAGACTTGAGAATTACGTAGATCTTTAGGGGGGCTTGAGCCAGGCTGTGGGTGCTGAGGATTAGGAAACTGTAAGCTGGAGGACAACCTAGGGAGCTGCCAATTTGATKTACATTTGCCTTCTTCTGAGGCACTTGGTGCTGAAGACAGGGCTAAAAGGGGTCTGCACCAGCCAGGCTTCATACAAAAAGACTCAAACGCCAGATGAATTTCCTTATGTTTCTAATTAGCAAAACAATGTGTGCAAATATGGACATGTGTAAAATGGAAAGCACTGGACAKGGAGTGTTGTGTTGATATTGATAATTGGTGCTGGATCCATCTCCTGGGAAGTACAATAATTAACTAGTTAGAGATGTTATTTGTTCCAACTCAAACTATACCATGTAAATCTCATGAACAAATCTTAGCTATTACTCTAATGCTTACATGCTTTATTAGTTTTCAAATAAGTGCTTTGAAAGAAAAAGAGACGCTGTAAAGGTAGAAGTCATAAATTATGGTGAATTCTCCATTAGCAGCAGTATACAGCCATAACATATCCTTGCAGAAGTGGTATCCAGATAATTTATTGAACTATCCAGGCAATCGCTGAAAAGCATTTAAGGAGACTGTCATCTTGAGCTGACATATGCAGCATATAACATCTGCTGCAAAAATGTTAGCTGATTTTGTAAGAGATTCTGTTTCTAGGTAAGCACAGCTCTGCACCACTGATTTGTGAGAACATCAGCTTTGATAGACCAACAGTCTCTCTCTTATTTCACAGCCTKGCAAACCTTTTTCCCACTTTGCTCTTATTAGGACAGTCTAGCCAACACCTTCCATGTTTTTTACCAGAGAATGGACCAGCAGTGTCCAACAGTGCTATAGAAACATTTTTTCCTAACCAGCTTCTGGAACTGCAGATCTACTCCSTACAAACATGTCTACTAGACATTTCTTACTAGACTGTATGTACAGCTTGTAGGAAGTATTAAGGTTTTTTTTTTTTATTGCAGCTTAAAAAAGAAAAAAAAGGGGAATAGAATTAGGCAAGACACTACAGCACTAACCCCCAGCCTCCTCCTTATGTGCTCTATAATCCTTCTCAAGACACCAGTGAGCACAGTTCCCACTACAAGCTCAGCTGAGGCGTGAGCTTTGGCATCACCGCATTTGAAACAGCAAAGCTCCAGCTCCTGCTCTGTGCCGACGTGAAGGCAAGGGCGCCCCCTGATGAAAACTTACTTCCTGAAGCAGTTAGGCAATTTGGGGTCTTCTAACACAACTGATGACAGATGAGCTTTGTTTCAGACATTAAAAACACACGTGATACAAATCCCTCTATTCTTGGGAGATCCCCATTGACAGGAGGTAAGCCCATCCACAAGACAGGCTGGAAGAAGGATCTGGAAAAGCACAAGCTTGTGAGTCTGACCTCAGTGCCGGGGAAAAACACAGAGCAGTACATTTGAGTGGCATCACATGGCATACACAGGCCAACCAGGGATCAGGCCCAACCAGCACGAGTCCATGAAAGGCAGGAGCTGCATAACTAAATCTTTATCTCTTTATAGGTGGCCACTATTTAAATGTGATATAGAGCTATAGAATGTATTTCCAACATAATTATTAAAATTATATTAACATTATACTGTGTTCTATGTACATTTTATATATTTAAAAATAACATTTTAATGCAACCCATTGCATTTAGATAATTGTGACTGTGTGAAGCTATTTTGTATTCTGGGGTATTAACTAGACAAAAATATTTTCTAAACAACAGATCAAATTCAGAATCAATGTCAGTCAATGCTTTTTATTTTGGAAGTCATACCTGTTAGTTTTTAGCTGGAATATGACCCTCTGGCTCTGCAGCTTAAACATTCACACTTACCTCAAAGCAAAAAATGGGGGGGCTTTCTTATATTCTCTTGCAGTCACATCTCTGCATCCCTTCCTTATTTATGAAGCTAGAAAGAGCTCTGTCTACTTATTAATGGAAAACTATGCCTGAACAGCTAAAGGAGCTAATAGCTCCTTTAATAAAAACTCTCTATTGGCATTTCAGCAGCAAATAACTGTACAAAATCCATTGGATTTGTTCAGTTTTTGTGGCAGGTAAGGCACATGACATAAGACACACATCTGTGCAAGTTTCTACATCCTCATTGAACAGAGATTTGCAAGCACTACTGAAGTTATTAAATGTACATCATATAATTTATTAATAAAAAGCCCATTAGTTTCTAACAGAAGCAAGAAAAACAAATAGCTGTATAAATATTTAAGGCATTAATTCAAAGACTTTTAAGGAACATGCAGGGGACACTGGAGTGCAGGAGCCAGGCTTTGTGTAAGGCTTGTGATTGCAKGATTCCTTTGTGAGATTTCTTCTCTCTAAACCACTGAACATCCTATTAGAGTGTAAAGGAGCACTGAAGTACTTAATCAGTGATATAAGAATAGGTGCTTAAATATACCAAAATATATCTACAATTCAGGGTTGATTGTCTCAACTGATGATGTGATTAAAATATGCCAATATTGTTTGTTTTCAGGAAATACTCAAATTGTGYTTGTATTCAGATTACAAAAAAATAAGACTGGAAGCCTCTTATAATTTTGTATTATTCAGAGAGATTTTGAAACTGAGATCTTTAATATTGCTAGGTGGATTACAGCATTGCCCACCACTGGCTCTGAATGTGTTACATGACCTTCTAGGTGGACTGGGACTGCCTAGGAAGCATGTCCTCACAGCTGTTCTGCAAAAGCTAAAAAGCCATGGCATGTACTTACTTTGGCGTTTGCAAAACAGGAGATGCTGCAGAAATAAGAWGTTCACCTCTCTGTGGATGAAAAGTTTTCAGCTTTTGCCAGAGAGGGGCACAGTGCTCCACAAGGAGCATATGGCCTGCCTTTAAGTCACAGCCTGATTACAGATGCCTCTTTCTCCTCTGCCTCTGGAGSTGAAGAWGGCAAAGCCTGGCCAGAGAGAGAGRAGTCAGCACAGACGCAGTCYGCCCAGTGGCACAGACATGGCTGGGGAGCTGGAAGCTGGGACAGAGCCATCTGGTACTTGTTGTGACCTGGAGCTTTTATTTCAGAGGTATTAGTCTTGTTTTAGCCRTGTGACTCCCAGTTCATGAACCCTGTGTGCTGGTGCAAACCAGGTGCATTCCTGCATCTGCAGCAAGAGGAGTTCAGGCGGTGCATTGCTACCACTATCCTGTACTGCAATCTCTTCATTGAGTCAYTGGCCATTTTGTGCCTCTGCACTGGGAAATCTCATCTATAAAGCAGAAATTTGGTACATTGGCTCTTCAGAGAACAGGGGGAATCATGATAGCAGAAATATTAGTGCTCCARACCCATTTCCTCAAAGTGCCTCAGTCCTGATTCAGAAAAATCACTTTTAGAGATAGAAGGATAATTCAATCATCATTTAGTTTCTCTTCCTCTGAGACTCCCAGCCAGGAATGATTTATTGAAAATTGTCATGATGGCTGTTATGTTTCAGATATTCTTGGGAAGGCTTTGTCACAATGTGTAGCCAATTCACATGGGCACAAAAATTAACTTTATTTTAAAGACAAGTGTTTTAAAATACGTATTAGAGGAAAAGAAAGGAATTTAAACTGAACAGCTATTAGCTTCCCTAGATAACATTTTTTTAGTAACAATTGCCTATTAATTATTTACTGCTAGCAAAAGATTTGATCTCCAGCAAATTATTTGGATTTTAGCAGTCGCTGCTGCAAAGTCTGGCTTGTGGTAATTCTGAATTCCAGGCTCAGTAATTCAATTTCTTTTTTCTTTCTTTTGGATTTTTTTTTTTTTTTTGTGGTAAAGTTCAAACTGACTAATGAGAGATTTGCTTCAGGACAGGATGTGGAATTTATTATTTTGTCAGTATTACACCATATTACGCAAAATATATAAAAGTTAAACCCATTACCTTGGCAAAGCAATTAAACCCATGAACATTGAAGGTGTCCTACTWTTCAAATGCAAATAAGGTAGTTCAGTATGGTACCAGGAGGAGCCCAATATCAGAAAATTTTAAGGAATAAAAGGCTCCATGAAAATTGTTTTTCAAAGGGATGAGGGTAATTTGGCATTTAGATGAAGCAMAAGATAGATWTTATGTACTTAAATGTAGTAAAGTGCTGCAGCCAAGAAGCAGCCATTGTACTCACACTAATTTTCAACKTTGCACATCAGCTCCAGCACCCACACTCCTCTCCCACCCACACTTTTGCAACCTACTCTGGACTCTGCTTCTTGCAGAAATATTATCAGGGGGACAGTGTGTGAAATAAACCTGATCATGTCAGTCTTTGGGCACTATATGCATGATGAGGACAATCACACAGCTAAGTTCCATCAGGCCATCAAAAAAATAAATGCATAAAAATCATGCTTTATGAAATAAGCTAATATTAAACTGTTTAGGAATAGAAAAACTCCCCTACAGGCAACCTGTCTCCTAATTTTTTCCATCAGAGTGTCTRTTTTGCCTGCCTGAAGCATCCAGAGCTGTCCAGCCCCTTGCCAGGTACCACCAGCACCAGGACYCTGCCTGCAGTGACAGCAGCAGGGTCGGTGCCACCCTGAACCTGGGGGTGCTGATTTGCTTCAGCAAGGGTGTTTAAAATTTAAAAAAAAAACAATCATTGCCATTAAAGAGTAAGCTGTTGGGACCTGCTTTGTGACGACTGGTTGGGTTGCATTGATTTCAATTAGCACGTTGAAGTGGGTGTAAGAGGGAAAGGAGTTCGRGTTTTTGACTTGCAGTTTTACAGTGCCATCCTGTGGCTGCCTGAAATGCTGCAGAATCAAATCAGAAACTCGGAGCTTACTGAAGCTTTCTCAATGTAGCAAGATTTTCCCAGGTCTTTACAGTAAAACTACATTACATTGAATAATAGTAGTTTCTATTTCTTCGTTTAAATAATTATGTTTTATTACAAGCATTTACTCTTTAATATGTTTTAAGTTCTTCTCCACTTTTCAAATTATATGTATTTTTGTATTAGTACKAAAAATTTGATAAGGAACCCAATTTAATATCCTGTACAAACATAGTGCACTAAGCACAGCCTTGTCACAAATAACTTATCAGTGTCTGAAAATTGAACATGGTGCTAGGTTGATGGTTGGACTTGATCTTAAAGGTCTTTTTCCAATCTTAACAATTACAGGATTCTATGATTCTATGAAAAAAAAAAACCAACAAACCCAACCCAACCTCATCGTGAAGTTTTTAGCCTACATGTTAGTCACCTGGTTGGGGATTTAAAGTTTGAGGTTTTTTTTCCTGTAGGGTCTTGTATCTGTGGCTTCATTGCCATGCCARTTCATTCAATCTTACATGTTTGTGTCACCAGTTTACAGAGATTATAGAGTACTTTGGGAATGTTATAATATAAAGTATTCCTCCTAAATCATAGTATAAACTCCATATGCCAATCTATATAACCTATGTTTATTTTATAGTTGGCTTGTATTCAGTCACTCTTCGCCAGAACAACTTCCAGTCTGCTGTAGTTCTTGATATTTTATCAAAAAATCCTACAGCAGTAATAGCTATTTTTCATGTTCCTTTATTGCATTTACAAAAGACTCCAAAGGGGGGGGGGGAAGGAAAAAAAAAGAAAAAGAAAAAGTTTTCTTGGTTTCACTGTGCATGAGATACCAATCAGGGTTTTTGTTTTGCTTTTACACATGAGAAAAGCTGAAAAAGAGAGAAAACAATGGCTTTGTGGGCAGCCCAAGATGAGATATACAAACATTACCTTCAGGCTGATGGAGCCTCATACCAGAGATTTGCACATTCCTGGGAGTACCTGTGGTGAGGTCACCTTGGGCTGCAGAGCAGTGGAAGGGAAAGGGCAAAAAGAAGAAAGTTTTTGCAGATGGTGAAGAATTTTAATTATCTCTCGCAGGACAGTACCTTTGCCTGTTCCCTGCAGGCAACCAGAAATGTGCTGGGAGGAATCCAGGAATAGTAAATCCAGCACTGCAGTGTCACTGAAAATCATCATTGACTAAAGTTTGATAATGTTTTCATTTGTTTAAACACAAGCATTTCTTGATTGAAGTCAAAGACAGCTAGTGAGCTCAGCTTCTAATCTCTCAGCTCATCAAACTGATTGGCTTTGTGTCTTGTTCTCCAAAACAAACTTCTAATTAGCACTGGAATTTACACAGCAACAGTCACCTTAGTAAATACAGCCTGACGATCCATCCATCACGTGTAGAACATTGAGACACTGAAACACCCTCTTTTCGCTATGCAATTCAGATTCTAAACATTTCCAGTGCCTCATACATTTTTAATTATCAATCTTTTTTAAGTGGAGCTGATACCTCACTAGGTATTAAAAACTGTTAGACTGCTTTTTCACTGATGAGCCTTTGTTTACACAGCACAAAAGAGACAGCAAACACTATTGCCAGCTTCGGCAGCATTAACACAGACTTTGCTCAGTAGATAGAAAGGGAATCTGAAAATAAGTTCTACTCAGTGCAATTTCACTTGACAGGAATTAACCTAAGATTGCCCCCTAAACTTTGTCCTTTTGCCATATTTATTTATTTATAAGACATCTGATTTCCCCTATTTTCCAAGTCAGCCTATTCTTTCAACACAAGTTGAAGTCTGATCCCATAACTACCTGCAGTTAGCTAAATGTAAGAGTATTTAATTCAAAACCCACACACTTCAAATAATGCAGTTAATTTTAAAGACAAAATGTAAGGGTTAACTCTGTTTCCATTCTATATATTAATGATAATGTTTGAATAGTAGAGGATGTCTCTAAATAGCATTAAAAAGTTGAAGCACAGAGATTTCCATATCACAATTTCCTGCTTTTATCCACTTTTGYGAAAATTCAGCTGAAACACATGTAAGGGTGCCCATAAGGTAGGAGCAAAGCAYGGTCACCTGCTTCATAGACAGGGAAAGTTGGTTCTGGTTTTAAAATAATGCTMTCTGAACTGCACATTAGGACACACCTACTGTTCCTCAAATTAGGAACCTGACATAARTTTTTGAATTATTATTTTTTAAATGGCTTCTGGTTTTAGTCTTAGGCAGGGCTAATTTCTTRTAAATTGGAAGTGATAAATTATTCAGTTTGCTAATAATGGCTTTCCAGATAGGTGTAAGGCACTTTCTTGCAATAGCAGGAATGGCAGTTAAGGTTAAAAAATAGCTCACATTATGCTCACATTTCCTCCCACATTAATAAAGTTAAATTGCCTCTTGAATTGGATTCTATGACAAATTTCTATAACAGAAGCTTAAAGCTGACATCAAATTCGTGTTTAAGTGTATAAATAAATTACTTAATTTTAAAAGCTGCGGAAGACAACTGGAGATGTTCATTGTTCCACAAGTTGGACTAAAGTCACATATTTAAGCTCTAGGCTTTCATGTTAAGCCTTTTTGAAGTTTTGTTTCTTGCATTATCTCTATATAATCTACAAAAAAAGGTAATGAATTAATCTTTGCTAATCTCACACCAAGATCTTTTAACACAGAATTTTTTGCATRGGCAGGTGTATTCTCTGAGCAGGAAAATCTCACCACTTGCTGGTAAAAGATCAACCACCTTAACAACACTGGTGTCCTACAGATCTTTTCCCAACTGCATACCTGACTACACTTGAAAAGAAGTGCAAATTCACTGAAGTAAAGATCAGAGAGTATGATTAACTGATTAACTCCTATTTAATATTTTTTGCAAAATAATAAGGAAGCAAAAATTACCCAAACTCCAACTGCTCTCACAGATTAATTGTGGCTTAAAAGTATGAGCTAAATTATAAATTCTCTATCCACTCAGAACTATTTGAGATGTTAGGAGCATTAATTAAATGCCATTTAGCTTGCACATCTCTGTGAAGGCCAAGTCATATTCTCACTGCTTCCTATTACAAATTTAGAGGTGATGGATTTGAATCCTTCAAATTCCACAAATTTTTCCCACAAGATTAATTTGGAGATGAACAGTAAGTTTTTTCATGCTGTTAACATTTGTTCTTCATGTTAAAGATGTCTCTTGTGAACTTTACTGTGGCTGTTCCTTAGCCTGCATTGGCTACTGAGGCYTTCAARTTCTTGCAAAGTTTAATCAAAACATAAGGAAAAGWCTTGTGGCCAGACTGGGAAGAGCTTTATGGAAGGGTTGTTGCTGATTATCTGTAGTGACAATATTTCACTATCGCCTATGGATTCCATTTTTTCAACAAAAGGAAAATTCATGTGAATTCACTGTGATCTTTTGGGGAGGATTGTATTTGCCATTACCATCCAGTCAGTCCTGCTGGATAATAACCACTTTCCAGCACGTGATCTGTGTCCCAGAAAATRTGCTGAGTCTTGCCTTCAACATCATTTACGCAAATTAGTCTATTCTAGCAGGAAAACAGCAGAAACCAATCAACAGGAAACCATCACCACTTATTTTGCAATGTGGAATCAGTGCAGCTCTATTAACCTGCTTCCAAACCATGCCATCCTTTGGAGGCACAGCTTTGATCAGTATCTCTTGTTGCCTGCATCTCCTGCTTTGTAGCCATGAAGAGCCCAGAGTGACAAGCAGTAATTCTCTACAGTCAGGCATGTGTAGTCAGGCATGTATGCCTAGGCACAATGCAGGCATGTGATCTATTTCCCACAACATAATAAAATAGTTCTGTACTTAATTTCAAAACAGAGAGTCTGAGAACTGCAGTGCTTTGCATTGCATTGGGTCTATTGAATGCTCTATCCAGGCAAGGTTCCCAGGATGAAGAGATCTAGGAATTACAATCGATATTCCTCTTCTTAGTTGTATCTTATTATTAAAGCACTTACTATTAGCTGTTGTGCCTTTTTTATTTAAATTGGGGAAGGACCCTGTACAACCAGGCTGTGATGATACTTCTGTGCTCTTGTTRTTCCTGTCCACCTTCCCTTCTGGGCAGGTCTTTGGACCTCTTTGATGTAGACCTTGGTAACTTCTTCTGAGCAGCCTGACAGGAGGTGGCTGGACCCTTTGCCTCAGCTCCTGGGATAGGTTATGGCTGGTAGTAGGAGGGTGTGATTGACTGRTCAGAGCCCCTGGAAAGCTGGATGGAAGGGTATGGAATCCTAGGTGCTGTCAGTGTGAGGGACGTGGAAGTGCATGAACGTGGGGCCATGTACCAGGCATGGGTGATAGCCCAAGCTTTAAAAAACCTGCATTATGGCAATTATGGTTCTGAGAGAAGTATGAATTTACAGTTTCCTGTTTTGTTCTGCACCCCCTTTGTGGCATCCACACTGTCCTGGAGCTCCTGCTTTTCTCCAAAGCCAGCCCTGCTCTCTAGTGAGCACTTCATTAGCACGTCATTCCAGGCAACTCCTAGTCACTGGAGATTGTACCCAGCAGGCAAGCCTTGCTCTTGGGGACAGCTGACATGGGGTGTTTTCTGGCTAGGCAGGAGGCACTCAATTTGCTTGTCCCTTTTCTAGTGGCCTGTGACACCTTTGTGCAGGCTCCTGGAGCAGCTGTTTCCCAGATTCCTCTGAAACAGCAGTCTTTCTTGAATCCTCATGGAAGCCTTTGCCATCCCAGAGCCAAGTAACATGGATTTCAAATTACAGCTTGAAATCACTTTCAGGAATAGAAAGGGCAAAGACTTTTGCTGCTGAAGCAGAGTGCCATGCTACCAGCTGAGGAATACCAGGAGGAACCTGAGAGATGTCTTGGCCTACATCTCTTTACTGGGCTGCACTTCCAGCCTGTCAAGTTGCTGAGGTAGTGACTCTGTTGAGAGGAAGTTGTGGGCAGGGTGTGCTGTCAAGAGCTTTTTGTTTGAATTCACTCCTCTCTTTAGACTGTCACAGCTCAGATTTATTAACCTCTGGACATCCTTCTCTGAGGGAGGGAGAAAAATACTTGAAGAGTTCTGGGGAACAGCTGAAGAGTTATCTAAACCAGCTTTTAGTAGTGACTGAATGTTTATATTATGGCAGACAGGCAGTTTATTGTATTGTTTTTACCACTGATTACAAGTAATAATCATTTCCAAAATGCTTTTTCAGAACACTCAGGAGTTGCTTGTGACATAATGAGGCAGAGAGGCAGAATGAATTACAAGTGTGTGCAAAAAGCCCAACAAAAATTAGAAACCCTTTGCTGTACAGTACAACTACAGATAAAAATCTTATTTAGCTATTTACATCTTATTTGATGTAGCTCTGTGCGTGTTTATCAACTGSTTGTAATATTATACCTCCTTCTGGAAACGATTCCAAATTCCTTACCCCAATTYCAGCAGCTGTTGCATCAATGGTGTTCACAGTGTAGAAATGTCCCTAAATGCATTGGGAGTGGGATGGAAGGTGAGGTGGAATGGTGGTATATGCAAGTTATGAAATGCTATGGGTGAGGAAAAGCACAGCACCGCTGACAGCTACGAGTGCCCCCGCTGCCCTCTGGGGTCAGGAGGTGACCTCATGCTCCTGAGGGGCCTGAAGGGAACCTGCCATGAACACAATAGCTCTGCCTTTAGCACGGCAACACAGACAAAAGCTGAAAAAACATAGTTGGTGTTCTCTTGGAGTTTACTTAGGTGCAGGATAGCAGAGTGGTTCTATTCAGACTCTGTACTTGGATTTTCTCTGCYTTAAACTCTCCCAAACCTCTGCTTCTGCCAAAGGCAATGTTTTTGTCCATAGGTTGTTATCTGTGGATGGTTGGATTAATRAATCCACTTTGTGCTACATCATCCTAACTATCAGGATTTTCTATTCCTTTGCAACTGAAACACTTAGTCCTTAAGAGAAATGTAATTAATGAAAATCTGTGAGAGAAAAACCAAGATTTTAAGAAATTCCCTATAACCACATCTCTGAGTGTTTTTTCTGGGAATTTACAGATTTTGTCTTACCTTTCAAACCTGTTTGCTTGTTTWATTTTGTTGTACATTTTAATTAGCAAGACCAGTAATTGTGAGACATTCAGATATTACTGTTCCTAAAGTTTGTGCAATCTCTGTCCTTCTTTCAAGTGAAGCTGGAGCAGCAGCAATTTAATTTTTTAAAGTATAGATGTCTTCTGTACTATTTGAATATGTAGTTCTACTAGCTGTGTTATGCATATAKGATATAGTAGCATTCAGTGTTTCAGTTTGTGCAGATGTTTTTTGGGGAATGTATAAACATGCACAAAAGGGCTGTAAAAAGCTTTCATTCTTGTGCACATTTCTTCACTCATTCATGGTCTTACCTGCACCACGGCATTCCATTTTCTCATTGGGTTGGTTTGWCAAAGACTAAGAAATTTCTAATATTCTCCTTGCAATACCTGATGCGCTCAGCATAAATGTGAAGCTACACTTGCTTAACAAGCTGAGATTCTCATCAATCTTCATAATCATTCAAATCATCTCAATTATCATCTCAATAATYATCTCATTAGAAACCTGTGTTAGGAAAAAATTATCTTAATGGTGCCATACCTAGAAATGAGGATCATCCTGATTGCCTGGTACGTTGTAATGCCAGCAATGAACTGGGGGAAAGGAGCAATAGAAAACACAGAAATCCTCTTCTCCAAGAATGTACATACTGAAATGAGATTTGAGAAGAATCTGTTTTCTTAGGAAATTATTGTTATGTGCACTGAAYAACGGTGATATCCTCCTGCAAACTACTTCGATGGTGATTTTTTTTAGTTGTATGTGAATGTTTAGTTAAACTATAATAATCAAGCCAGATGATAAAGTCCAGAGAGGGATCTCAATTTAAATTTCCTACCTCTTGTGAAATATTCCAATGAGGATAAAGACATGTAATAAAAAATTGGCATTTATCATTGCATGGTTGCAAGACATTACTCTTCAGCTTGCTGTTACTTGAAGAAATAGTTAAACTGATCATAAAGCTGTAAACTGGCAGATTTTATGTTGTGCAGATGCTCCCTCTTTCCCTTTGCTTTGTACTTGGCTCCCAACTGGTACTTATGATCCTGCACAGAGGATTCCTTAACCTGACCTCTATGATTTTAGAACAAACGATACTTTGGCTCTTGAAATTTGTTGACTTTTCTCTCCMCAGATGTTTTGCTTTGCTCCTCCTTGCCTGTCCTGAAATTTAAGAAGTTCCTGGTGTGAGCAAAGAACGGATCTGTTGGAAGGGACAGATGTGGAGTGTTATTTATTTGCAGGCTTGAAGGCCTTTGATARGGTTTTATGGCAGAAATTTTTCCTTTTATATCTCCTTGACCCATAGATATTTCTCTTTGTCTATGTTTTGAATATAAACATTGCTATACTTTCTCAAGTATAATTCATAACTCTGAGTTACATGATAAGAAATTGCTTTTATGTAAAATATGTAACTCACTATTATTTTCCTGAGTTTCCTGACTTCCCYGACTTCCTCGATCAATCAAAAAATCTCCAGCCAACCAACCTGAAGTCCAAACTCAGCAGCAAAGAGCTGCCCACAGTTTGAACAATTGCAGCCTAACTCTGCTCATGCAACTAACACATTTTTGTATTTTGTATTTGGTGCAATACCATAGAGAGGAGCTCAAGGTTTTCCTAAAAAATCAAGAGCATTTTTTTYAAACAAGCTTACTTTTTTTCTTCTTAAAAAAAGAGGGAATTGGCATTTGAGGGCTGGTATTTGCTGACTTAAATTCTCCTACCTTAACCAATTTTTGGCAGAGTTCTTTTCCCAGGGAAATGTTCCCTGCTGCACCTTCCTTGAAATACTCATTAAGGAGCACTGTAGATAYGAGCTTTGTGACTTGACAAACCATAAAGCTGTAAAGCCTAATGGAGATGAACTTTCCTGAAGCACTGAATARATGTGTTTATCTTGAGAAATCTCTACAACCTTTTTGCTACATTTTATGCTAGTTTCATAAGGTAGCTGATTATTGAAAAGCTGCAAAGWTTTCCTATGGGACAAAAAGTAATCAACCTCATAGCTTAGCAGCTGAGGAGAGAACTCATTGAATTTACAAACATGGCTGATTTGTTGTGGTTATGTGGAACAAGGGCTGGATAACTATCAGCACRGGGATGAAGTTTCAAAGGTGGGGATGACAAGTTTRCAAGGAAAACCGTAACAGATATTTATTTGTTTATWTATGTATTTARTAACAAATGAAAATATCAGCTGTGTGGAACAGTTGTATGTTGTATTAGCTTAGCAGTGCTTTCTCCCTTCCCACACTTTTACCTTCTTATTTCCTACACTAACCTTTCACTTCCTGCTCTTCCTTGCAAAAATCCTCAGTTCAGTACTTATGGCAGGAGAGGAGAGGAACTGCCCAAACTTGCAGGAGGGAAAAATYACCTTTATTTATATATATTTAATTTGTCATACATTTATATAMTTTATTAAAAATATTACTTTCTTTGCACTGGATTCCAGAGRATTTCCAGTGGACAATGCACTGCCCTGGTGTGCTGAGCCTCAGGTTTTATCCAGGTAGGAATGTTTGGCTCCTCCTGCTSGGTGGAGYCCTATGGGATGACATCACCCCGTGAGCCTTTAAATGGCCCTTTAACTGCAGCTATCCCCCTGGAGGTAGGATGGGTGGTGGAAGAGACAAGGAATACTGCCTTACCTTCCTCCTCATTCCTGGAGTTAGATGAGGTAAGCAGCTCAGATTTATTCATAATTTGCTGTTCTCTTATGAAAGAGAACCAGCTCATGTTTTAGAATAATTTTACTGTTTACAGACACCATGTAAGTTTTGTGTAAACTACCTATTAAAAGACAAGCTATTCATCAGCATAGAGGTGGTGCGTTAGCTACATTCCCCAACAAGAACAGTAGTAGTTTTTTTTACCTTTATAGCTGAAAAGTAAGTTATAAAACCTATGTTGCTAATTTATGATGTTTTCTAAGAAGAATCTAGGATTCTCTGAATCTTTTTAACCTGGAATAAGTAACTGTTGCATTAAAATATAATGGCTAGGGTAAAAGAAGTGATAGGAATTCAGATGTATGTTAGGGTATTCTAAAGGAATGCCAGAAGTCCATAAATTATGTAGCAAACAGGAAACTAATAATAATTGGTAAAACCATTCAAGACAGAAAGGAGACAGTGAGTTTRKTTCTATGYTTTCATCCTCRAGCCTGGCTTGGCCTTTCAGACACACCATATAAACCTCTGTGYAATACATTTTGCCTGTAACTATTTACTTTTCTGGCAAATACTTTTCTGGCAAACAGGAAACTAATAATAATTGGTAAAACCATTCAAGACAGAAAGGAGACAGTGAGTTTATTTCTATGCTTTCATCCTCGAGCCTGGCTTGGCCTTTCAGACACACCATATAAACCTCTGTGTAATACATTTTGCCTGTAACTATTTACTTTTCTGGCAAATACTTCTAAATGTCCCAGCTGTTTTTTTTAAACCATTCCCATGGCATCTGGGTTATTTGCATGATAGGCAGGGTATTTGGACTGGTGTATACATACATGTGTGAATATATTGATAGATACCCACGTGCATCTATCTGTATACAGAACTAGTGAACATTTACCTGTAGAGAGATGTACATAAATGTATCATAAAGTCTGTAAAAGAAAAAATTTAAAATTTTATCTCCCTTAACACAGATACCTCACATTGTGCAGAGAAGCTATTGTATTGCCTTTGTACCGATAACCTCYATTAATGTTTTTTGCTGAATTGGAAGTGATAATCAATGGACTTGCTGGAAGAAAGGGGCGGGGCGGGCCGGGGGCGGCGGGGGAGCACATATAAGGCGGGCGGGCTCGGCGGGGCGGGCAGCGTCCCTCCAGCGGCGGCATCAGCGATGGGCAGCGGCGGGCGGCTGCTGCTGGCACTGCTGGCGGCCACTTCGCTGCTCTGGGTGCCGGGGCAGGGCCAGCCCCGAGGTGAGCGCAGGACGGGGGTGCGGGGGTGAGCGCAATGCAAAGCAAAGCAGGGCACTGCCTGAGGGGCTGGTCTGCAGCYACCCGTCCCGTGGCAGCCTTTCGCCCCCGCGGGGCTGGGGGAGCCTCGGCRCAGTGTCCCCGTCCCCGCCGGGCACAGCCGGTGCGGGGGCCGGGCTGCGCAGCCCGCGGTGGGAGGCGGGCTGGGGTCCGGCAGTGCCGACCGCACGCTTCCCRACGGCCTCCCCCATCTCCTTTATCCCTGTTCTCTTCTCCCATCTCCACGTTTTGCAGCCGCCCTCCCCCACTTTCCTGAAGTCCTTTCTCCTCCCTCGGCGGCGGGGGCCGCCCACTCCCTTTGTGGGAGCCGCTGCGGAGCGCCGGGGACCCGCGGGAGGGGGCGACCCCGCCGCTCCTGGGGCTGGGGGAGGGCTGCGGCGGCCCGGGGAGCCCCCGGCGGAGCCTCGGTCCCGGCGGTGGATGCAGTCACAGCCGGGCAGGGGCCGCAGTCCTGGGGTGCCTCTCTGGGGAAGGGAGAGGAGCCGGAGCCCCGAGGGATGCCGCASGCTGTCGGTAATACAAACCAGATTACGCTGTTAAACGGAGCGACAAGAGTCGTAAACCACTTTCCGGGCACGAGACAGCTCACATGAAGAAGTAATGGACATAATTCACGAAAACTTTCCTTGCTTTTGCACGTGGGCTGGCCGGTGCGTTGCGGCCGSTACACCGGAACGCTCCGCGCCGAGTTCTTGCTCTGCGAATTATTTCATCCCACGCATCCTCTTTGTTCRAAGTGCTGTAACTTGGGTTGTCCTGGCGAGACCCAAGTTGCCGAGCATAGCTGCTCACTCTGCTGCTGGGTTAACAGTAATTGACTCTGCSGTGTGCTGGGTCGTGATGGGAAGCGCTGGTAGACACCAGATGCGCTCACCTTTGGCTTGGGTCAACTCCTGCTGGGGTCCACAGCAGAATTTCTGCCGATC
>CADDXX010000149.1:10000-30114 GCA_902810485.1 Alauda arvensis | reverse complement strand
AAGGCATATGTTGTGCAGATGCATGACTTGTTTTCTTTATGGTGAAGTATGGTGTTTGAGATGGATATAGTGTGGGAGATTAAGATTAGCATCTGGATGTTTACAGGCTGCAGTAAAAGCTAGTGTTCATTAATATAATTATGTGTACAAAATATCTTCTAGGTAAAGGGAATGTAAATTTCAGAGGCCATATGTCCCAGCTTGAAGATAAATGCGCTTTACTTAGGTTATTAAAATTCCAGTCATAGAAACAAATGAAATGCCAGACAACGTGATATAAAGTTTGCTTTTAAGTTTTTTTTTTTTTTAAGTACCATCTTACATCAAATAACCTTAATTCCATACAAATGCCTATTTGAGTATATATGATAACATGCAGTTGAAAAGGTAGGAATTTTCCTGAAGCTTGTCATGTATGGGTGACAAGAGCCAATACCTGTTTTGTTTTTTCATTTATATTTGCGGTGATCTCACTGTAGTAATGTGCAGCTTTTATGTAGCAGCCCACGGGTGCTAGAGGCATCTGGATAAAATACTTGCTTTTTGTGTCGGTGATTGAAGCTACCAATATATTTCATTGCTTCTAAGCCACCCCTCCTGGGGATATTTAAGTTCATAATTATATTTTCCTAGTTGAAAGATCAGGTCGAGAGGCCATTCCTCCTATTAGATTAAGTTGATAGAATTTTTTTTCTCAGCGTGAGAGCAGAGATCATCCGAGGAAGCTGTGAGTTTCAACCCCCCTGGTGGTGAACTGCCTCACAAAAGCCACAATTCAAGATAACTGATCCTAAAACAATGTGAAGAATGCGATGCAGATTAGAATAGCAATGTTGCTTTTACAGAAAGTAAACAGCTTAAATTCAGAATTGTAAGCATCGGTATAAAGTAAAAATACATTTTTGAAGTGAGGATGGAAAGATTTCTCAGAGCACTTGTCAAGAGAAGTTTGGGGAAGAGGTATATTGGCATGGCTGTGGTAGAACTCAAAGCATGTCTAGTTTTTCTGTTCAGTTTTGCTTTTATCCTGTCAGCAAATAAAGAAACTGGGGGGTTGCCACAACTGCAAGGGTCTGTCAGAAAGTGCTGAAGTCCAGTCTAAGAAGGAGAAACACACAATACTGAAGTCACTGCACTGAACAACTTTGAAAGTTAATGATTGGTTCTTTCAGCCTAAAGATTAATATCTACACAGCAATACAATTTAGTTGGTATTTTAATTACAGGTGTTTTGTAAAGTGTTCCTATCATGGTGAAAAGTTTGGTTTTAATTTTCTGTAGAGTCTTTTGTATCCACTAATTGAGTAACTCTTCATGAAACATGTAACTCGGTGTCTGGAGACAGGAATTATTTTACAAGGTCAGAAGCAAAAAAGCCATTTTGGAGGCTTGTTGTAGCAGCTTTGCTCTGTTAAACACATTCTTTGTTAAAGTGGAGTTAAGTGAWACATGTCTTCAAAGCAGAAAGGAAAATCAGTTAATGATTTTGAACACTACTGCCAATATTTCATAAATTTGACTCTGCCACTGTCAGGTGATTTTTCTGTARTTAAAAAAAAAATCCTGCTACTGTAAACCTGTGGTAGTGTTAACTTGGAAGGCTACAGTTGTAGACTAAATATTTCCTCAGCTGCATCTCAGTTTGTTTGTGTAAGCTGAAGTAGCCTGCTCTGTTGTTCCTGCTTGGGTTTTGGATAAGTGCTGGTGCTCAGGGAACTGAATGGTCCSGGGAATCTGGGCAGAGATGAACATAGGTATTTCACATGCCTGTCACCCATTGCATTTCAGACCTGCTTTGCTTCAAAGATCTGGTTTAATAATTATTCTTAGGCTATGACTTATATACAGTTATTACATTATGGTCAGCAACCACATTTTTTTGCTGAAACATAAGTGATACAAATTATACGTTTAGAGCACATTCCCAGGCAGTGGGAGATTTATGTTAATCTCCTTAGTTTGAGGTGGTTTGAACCCACATCTCCAATCTCTGAATAGAATGCTGTATTAGTGAGTTGCTGTGACAGGTAATGCAGAGGAGGARGAGGAATGTGTGAAATCTCTTCCGACCTCTCTTTGAAACTGAGCWACTGTACAGCCAAGAGGGTAGGTTTCCTTCCAGAAGGAAAAGAAGCTGATGTTTTAGTTGGATCATTAGGGTGCTCAAAATGTAAGGATAATACAAGTGCAGGCCTCCCTCTCTTATATTTATTTGCCACAAGCAGCAGTAAGGTGTTTGACTTCAGGATAAACTCTTTTATTGTAGCAGTGCCTGCTGGGGTTTGGTTTATTTGTTTGTTGTTTTAGTTTTTAGTTGCTTTCTACTGGCTTTCTCAAACCTGGCACCACTCATGGGGTGGTTGTGACTTCCCCTTAGTGAAGAAGGGCTCTTTGGTGCCTAATTCATGGTGGTGAGTTCCACCTCAAGAAGTAATGTACTTTAATTGTAGGAGTCACAGCATTTGACAGAAGTTTGGGGTGTTGTAGATTTGCCTGTTAGTCTGTGAGCCTGGGYAGATGGATCTTACACTCTCAGCTGCCTCACTACAACCTTATGCATTCAAAGGTGTTTAGTGCAGTGAAATAGTTTCCTCTGGCACTTTTCAAACAGAGACACAGAGCTCCAGAGTATATTTGGAGAACATTTTTCTGGAGTTTCAAGATGAGTTGGATGTTGTATTCACAATTGATTTCTTTRTGAGATGAAAGTGTATCTTAAGTGCTTCACCCTACTACATCTTGGGTTCATGTATGTTAGTGGCCTGAACAGACCTTGTTGCCATCAGTCTTAAATATCAGTTTTTTCCTAACATCTGCAACAGAGTTGAGTGTTAAAGAAGATGAGAAGGTTTATCCCCTGCAAAGTTTGTCTTCTAAGTATTTTCCTTTAACATTTCTCCTATGTTTCCACCGACGTGAATATTGTTTCCTGATAAGAAAGCACTAAAAAASTTCAAGTTCCTTGAGGCTTCTGGAACAGTTTTAAAAGCAGTGTTGTTTGCAGCTTGCAGTGTGAGGCAGGAGACCAATTTGCTAAAAATAACAGGAGTCTGAGGCAGAATCACTTAACATTGTGGTAAGGTAAAAAATTCTTAATTTTTGGCATAATTGGATACAGTGGTATACTTGGCTTAAGTTTCCACTTTTTCCTCAGGGTTGGAAATCTCAGTTACAGTGAACCTGTACATCCCTTGTGTCTCCATGTGTGCTAAGTAGTTAGGGCTCCAAGATACTTTTTAGTCTACACTCTTACTGAAGTTCTTCARTTGTGTGAGAAGTCTCATGTGCACCCACAAAAGAACACAAGATCAAGGTGGAGCAACACCAGTAACAAACCCAGAGAAATGAGCCCCTGCCAGGGCTGTCCTGTGACAGCCACTGATGTGTTATGGGAGCAGTTCTTCAGAGCTTACAGGATGGGGGTGGTGACAGTGTGTGGGGATATGGGACAGAGGAAGAACATTTTGGCACCACACAAGACTTATTTTGGGATGAATGTAGGGTGGGCCAAAGATAGGRGGGATCAAAGTGGTTCAGCAGAGAGTATGTAGGGATCCATAGTGTGTGTGTGATGGGGCTGGTATGTGTGCAAGGAAGTTTGTGGGCCAGTGACTGGAATGGAGCTGTGGGCCTCAGGGTCTCACATGCCAGATACCAGCAATGGGAGATCTTGGGTGTGGGGGAGCAGTTACTGGATCCTGGGAGTCTCCAGATTCGGGTAGGTAAGAAATGCACATTGTGGATGGGCATTGAAGAAATCCATATCTGTGTATAAATACRTATTTTTCCCTGGAGCAGGGAACAAGATGGTGGTTGCATTTGTGTGTTTCTGTCTTTGTGAATCTATGTGGCKGGCTATATGCATATATTTRCATATGTCCATWTATCTATTGCATTGTGTGTGGTTCTATATGTGCCTKTTGGGAATATGTGCTCAGCTTTACYAGTGRCTGGGCTWGGGAACATRGARCTGCAGCAGCTSAGTCTCTTAGGGCTACAGGCATTGGTACACCCCAGCAAAACTCTGTGGAAGAGCAGATGTAACTCTGGAGCTCTTGGCTTTTGTTTCCTGTGAGTCCATTTGACTGTCGAAGCCTTCATGTAGTGGACTTTATTCTATAAAGTACTCTAAAATGGTCAAATTTACATGACCAGCTGATGATGTCACCTCAAAGAGGTCCCATTGCATGTCCTCAGGAATGTTGATTTTGTGAATACCATTGTCTTAAAGTTTCAAGGGTCCCTAAGTTCATGATAAGCAACACAAATATATTTTGAAACTTTTATTAAATAGAAATGAGGTTTGATCTTTTTAAAAGGAAAATGTAATGTAAAAAAGTAATTGATCTCAAGTAGGGACAAATTTTGCTGATTGAGACGTGACTTGGGGTTGAGGGAGAAGAAGAAAGAACTGAGAAATGTAATTTTTTTGGTAGTCTGCAAGGARTATCATGGACATTCTGTGGGGAAAATGTGCTTGCCATTGATTAAAGCCCTAAATTTAAAATCTGCTATGTGTTTTTTTTTCCCTGATTTATTTTGCAAGAAATCACCACCAAGCCACAGACCATTTTCTTTTTTCTCGGAGTACAAAGGTACGTGACAGAAAAATCCCATGAAAGCATTCTAAGTTAGACTGAAGATTAAGATAAAAAAATATTTGYCTGTCATAAATATTTTCTCCATTCCCTGAGGGCTTAGAAAATGCATCTCTAGAAGTTTAGGGCTATCAGTGTGTGTTCATCAGTTGCTGGTATTTGCATCAGTCTCACAAAAGAKCTTCAGGTGGGGTTTGCTGCCTTCCCCTACATTTTTTCTTTCTGTCGTGCAGATGTCCCTTCCTGACCAAACAGAGGAACAGTGTGTTGCAAAAGTTTTGCAAGACAAGATGGGTTAGGTCAGCTTGCAGGAACTGTGCTTTGTTAGTTGGCATAAACCTTAGGAGCACATCAGTGAAGCTTTCTTTTTATTTATGCTTTTAGTTACTTAAGTGCTATATCTCAGAGGCTCTGTACTKTGCCTCTGAGCTTGCAGATATGGGTACAGCTCTCTGTCTTAGAGATTTGAGGCCAGTGCTTCATTTGCTTGTGTGGCAGAGCAAAAATAAGGCTGGATACCTGTGCTTATTCTTTCTTAGTTATTTCTGCTCTTTAAGGACTTCTGTGATTTCTCAATTATTCTGTGCTCTTTTTTAGAGGCTGAAAAAACCTCTGATTTTTCCTTGAAAATAATTATTTTAGATGCATTTTTGAGTATTAAAAGCTATATACATAGCAATTTAACAGGAAAACTGAAAGACTTTTTTGTAATTAGAGTAGATATAAATAACAGTCTAAAAATAGTTTCTAGTCTAACAATTTTATGCTTTCCTAACTTTCAGTATTCTAATGGCAAATCTTGTAGATGCACATAATTTAAACGTCTCTTTCTGATGTGAAACAGCAGTTACAATTCCTGAGAAGTGCAGGGCAAAACAGAGATCRAATGCTTTGTTATTTTACCTGAAAACCTGTTTTTTAAATTTTTTTGGAAGTGTTTCTGGAAAATCACTAGTGTTCTAGTGGCCATGTGAGCTCAGAGAGCCATTGGAAGGGAGGTGGATTCATGGCAGGCATTTTCACCCACTGCCCTTTCCACAAGTTCAACTTGGCAGGCTTTGTAAAGCAGCAGCTAATGTGGGTCGATGGGTTGATGGGCTGACACGGTTGGTTTTTCCCTTGTAATTTCTGGGCTTTTCCTGTCAGGCAAAGGCCGAGAAGATCCCACCGCTGCTTTGTGTAGGCAGAGTAGATGTCGGCCTTCAGCAATAAATTCCTTGTGTTTTGTCATCTTTAACTTGTTAGCTTTTGCTGTTTTTTTTTTTTTTTTTTTTTAGAAGACGGCATACGAGATGTGAAAGTGACTGGAGTTCAGACGTGTGCTCTTCCGATCTTTGAGATTAAAGATTCAGATTTGAAAGTTTTGCAAGCATAATGCAATTCCTTTCTGTGAGCTCATTTATTGCRCTGCGGGACTCAGCCCCCATCTTGATTCCCGCATGAGAATAAAGCTTAAAAARCTGTTTAAGAAATGGTCTTCCCAGAGTGGAAACTTGTTTTTTCTCGTTGGCTCTGCCTGCATTTTTATTGCTGCTTGCTCAAAAATAGGCTGATGTCCACTACCTTCTTAATTGTGTTTCTGTAACTTTTATTCGCTAAAAGTCTGGGAGGACAGTGCAGACCCTGTACAGGTAATTCAGAACAACTTCTCTAGTCTTGATTTGATTCTTTGATTATTTTTTTCTTGTGGACCCAATGAAGCAAGAAGTTTTTAATTGCAAAATCCTTACTCTGCAAATCAGTGGGGGTAGGTCTTGCTGACCATAAAAAACGTTGGAATTCAGTCATTGAGCATAAATGTGAATTGGAGCTKTTGCTGATGGTAACTTAGATTAGTATCGATTGTTTTTATTAGGTTTTTTTGAAAACATGACTGGAATTTTGCCTTCTGTCACAAAACCCAAAGATGAGTGTAAAGAAATGTTTGTGTGGGAAGGAGAGGAAAAAAGCCCAGTAGCAACTGAGGCATCCAGTGCAAGGCTGGGTGCAGCCTTGCCGGGGAGCACTGGAGCAGGGATCCAAGTTATCCCTCTTTTTTGTGTGTGTGTGTGTGGATGCTGCCAGAGTGAGCTTTCCAGCAAGTGCAGGTGGTGTTGRGCAGGCTGGGTGCCTGGGAGGACAGCAGCCTGGGGAGCCTGAGGATGCTCCCTACCCAGGCAGAGTCAGGCTGGATGGAGCCCAGCCAGGCTTCACTGTCTCCTCAGGGGACTCCTGATCTATCTGGGGGTATCTAGACAGCGAGTGAATCAGGGCCTACCACCAGCAGTAGGCCTGTTCTTCAAAAACMAATTAATTCAATTCCCCCTTCCATATTCCTGGCTGTTTCTTTACAGAAGTGAGAAATCCAGCTCCTGGAAGTGCTTCACTACTGATCAAACTATGGACGAGAGTCCACTGGTTTTTCTTGTCTGGTTTTAATTCCARTGCATGAAGAGCTAGTGTGTGTTTTGTTACTCTGCAAGCCACAGCACTCAATTTTCCTTTGCTGTGCTGTCTTTTGTGCATATCTTGCACTGCTTTAGGAGGGGAGGGCAGAAAAGGCTTGTAACTGTGTGCCAATGCTTCTGATGATTAAGTTGTTTCTATTTTATTGGCTGAGAAGGGCTAGATAACAGGAGTTTGACGTGAAGGTTCTTTGAATTCTCAAGATCTGTGGAAACCCTGCGGTTTAAATTAGGGTTGTGAAATACAAGCTGTTGAAATTTCTAGGATTCCTTTTATTTACTTTACCTTGTAGTCTCTGAAATGTGTGCTCAGTGCCTTCTACTAGAAAATACCCTTTAAAATATGCTGAAGAGATACAAATTTTGATGGCAAAATCAAGGATTAAATCTACTGAATTGGGGAGAGTTGCTGTGGATTTACATTAAATCTACTGACAGTTCTTCATTCCTTCAGTAGTTGCTAAGTAATGCTTCATTTTSTGTGTCTCTTTAATTACCAAAGTAGTTCAATTCACTCTTATGTGATAATATCTCTTACAGCATAAAGAAAAAAGTTTGTCTTGATAGAAAGCAAATCTACTATGTGTCTCTGATTTTTTTTTTTTACTACAGGTTATTTAGATATTATCAATAAATCTCTACTAAGACTTGATTAGAATTCTAGGAACCACGTATTTTTTTCCTAATACAAAAATGTGAGCTTGGTACTGAAATTGTCTTTAGATGTAAACATGATTTTTAAACTAAAAGTTACAGGAACGAAGTCCTTTCCAGACCTATCCCATTTTTTATCTTCCTTGAAGTTGGTTTACAGTGTGTCTGCCAATGTTCCCCAGGGCAAGTTCATCAATGGTAAAGGCATGCAGCAAATGCAGTCTATCCTTGGATGACCACTCTGTACTTGGGAGTGGTCACACTGGGGACAGCTTAGTTTTGTGTATATTTGATGATATAGTAATGGGGATACTTCTAATTGAAGAAATGATTCTGCAAAGTCCAGTGCAGGTCTTCTGTGATGTGGGGGAGAACAACCCTTGGCAGACAGTGAGAAAGAGATGTATGTGATGGGGTGGGGAACTTCCAGAAGAACTGAGCMTCTTTCCATAGTGATGAGCAGTGGGATGTGATCTAAAGGCAGCAATGAAGCAGTAGGTGCAAAACACAGCTGCTGGAGGACAGCTGTGTTCAGTGAGTATCTTGGGTGGGTCAGAGGCTGCCGTGCTGATGTTCAGCTCCAGTGATGTGTCAGGTTGCTCAGAATCTTTACTGTGGGTACTTGGTGGGAAGATCTGCTTGTCACTGTGCTGCTATGGCTCGTTGTGGTAACAGACATATCCAAGTTTGGGTGTTTCTGGTAGGCTGAGAATCCTGCAGGACTGATAGGGAAAGAGGGTCAGAAGGGGATTCTTGGTGGTACCGTGGCAGGGAGAGGTCAGGAYGTTTGCCCCAAGGAGGAAAACCCATTTTATATACTGCAGAGTATAGACAGATGATACAATCTCTCTAAAATCTGAGCAGCCCCCCTTATCTTTTCTGTTCTTCAGGACAATGGGAAATAAGCTGCCCACTCTGCAGCTCTACCCTTGTTCTTGCTGCATTTCCCACAGTCATCAGCAAAAAATGTTTGGGGTGTTTCAGGCAGGATCCAACCATGCCTCATTATTATTTTAGTGTCACTGTAACATTGCTGAATTTTAAATTAAACTACTTGAACTCTCAGTCTGTTAGAATTTTCCTTAAAAATTGCGCTTTGGGCTGAAATGCATCATTCTTGTTTTCAGGCCAAAGGCAAAATACTTTCAGAACACTTGATTAAAATTCCATGTGACTGGCTGAGTTCTTGAGCATTAATGGCAGTACAGAAAAATACTTTTTAAAATAGTTTTCTTTTCCCCCCTGTTTTTTGGGTACTTAAAGTTACACTTCTTCAGGAATTCAACCTGTGTGACACAAATGCCTTTGAATTTCATGGAGGCATTTACTGTAAAATAATGAAATAAGAATTTGAACGTGGTGGGAGTTTGAAACATAAAAAACATGGAACGATTGACTTGCCATTAATTTTTTCAAGTAGTTGCAGTTTGTGTCCTGTACATTTCTTAATCTGTATGCCTGGAGACGAGCAGATGTAAGAGCAAACAAAACATGGTGATTTGCAGTTTTACTTTGTTGCCTAGAGTAAAATGCCTGGGAAAAAAAAGTCGCAGGATATATTTCACTTTTTACAAGGAGCAGAAAGCCACCTCTGTAGCATGTTGAACCGTTGGTTATTACTGAAATAAAACAACAAAACCAAACCAAACAAACAAAATAAACCACAAAAACTCCAAAACAAAACAGAAACACATACACACACACAAAAAGGCAGTTTTTTTCTCCCAATTAACCTTGAAAATTAGAGATTGCTAWATCTTGTCAGTAGAGCTAAGGGAATGATCAAGTTTTGCATGTCTTTGGGGTTACACAGCTGCAACTCCTTTCAGGTCCATTCAAGCTGGAGGAAATGTGCTTCCTTCTACCCAGGAAGATCTGGCAGTGATACAGGGCTGTATGTGCCCCGAGAATGGCTTTGTGCCTGTTGGAATGAAAACATTTTTCTTCCGTGTCTGAAAACAGAAGAGCTGGTAGTTCTGAAATGCCTAAAACCTCTTCTACTTGAAATAGCTTTTGTTAATAAATGGAAAAATTCGATTTAATTTAAATAGAAATTTAGCTTCATCTAACACAGCTGCAATTTCTAAAATGGAAGTGACAAATCTTTTAAATCAAGAAAATGAAATAAATTTCGGGTTTATGTACAGCTAGTTAATAACAAGCTTTCACTTAGTGAAACATACATTTCAGAGTTCCTTGGTAGTGCACCTACTTCATTTATTATCACAAGGTGATGCCAACTGACTCAAGGACATTTTAACTCTTTTAACCTTAATGTTTACACAGGGCAAAAAGTAGTAACATTTTGTATGGTTGTGATTCTGAGTCACAGTACTGTAGTGAGATGGACCTCTAAACCTTTAAAATTCTTCTCAAGCTCAGGTCTCCCAGAATTTGCAAGTGATAAATGGAAATTTAGAATCAGAAGAGGGCTAATAGATACTTGTGTCGTAACTTCCTTTTTATTATATTGAATGAMTTGTTGTGCAGCCTAAAGCTGCATATTTATGCATGCAAATTTAATTAGGATTAAACCCAAGAGGATTTTCAAGACAGTTGCTTCAGGTTGAAAACTGGTGATGGAAAAGAGGTTCAGTGGACTTCTTTATTTAAGGACTCATATTAAGTGCGAGTGGGGGAAGTCTACTTTGGGTCTWACATCAGTAAGAACAAAAATGTTTRGTTTTGTTGATATTGGGGCACATCTTAAGTGACAAGTGACTGAGGTCCCTAGTCTTTGACATGCCAGTCACACTGCCAGTACTTCTGTTATGTTGCTCTAAGCTGATATTATGTCTTAGACAGCATATAAGCAAAACTGACAAGACACTGAAGTCTTTAATAGTTGTAGCTAGTATTCACTTCAGGTTTGAGCAAAGATTGTTCCCAACTGTTGACTTCAGAAAAAAAAACTAGTATGCTGGTTAAAGAAAGAACAACCCCCAAACCAACAGGCACAATGATGCAGACTCCTCAACGTGTGGAAAAAGCTTTGGGTGAACAAGAAAGAACTAATTTCATGGTCTGGCAGGTTTGTTGTTCCTTGGCAGCCTGCCCATCTGTCAACTTTTGGCTCTTTTGCTTTRGTGTAAATGCTGTGACAATTTCTGGGAAGATTCTTGAACTGGCCAACAGCACATGAAAAATCAATAATTGCAAGATATGACTTAGCAGAAGAAATATTGATTATGCTTTGGAAATGCATGATAAARTACTCACAAATTATTTATCTTTCATGTACTGTCTGATGCTGAAAACTAGCATGAAATCTAGTTTTCTTTTCTACTACCCCTTAGTTTGTTCTGATTGAAATAAGTAGTAAGTTACTGTCAATATTGAAGGTATCAGAAATACCTGTGATAGCATTTTTTACTTATGCCCAGGAATTTAATTTTTTTTCCCTCAAATCCCTGAAATCTATGAAAGGACCAAGCCATAATGCTAGAAACCACAYTCAGGGCTGGGATGTAAGCTATGAAACCTGTTGAATTCACCAGTGTTTTATGTGCTCAGGCTGTCAAAAATGATGTGTGCTCCTTTGGGAAACAAGGTAGCACATTTGTAGGAGTRTCTAGTTGGGGCTGAAAAGCTCAGACTTCTTCAGTTTTAAGCATTTGCACCCTGACCATGTCTTTGTAGCCTTATCCCCTCTACTTAAATTGAAGCTGAGACAGTCTCAGTGATCTAGATCTGTGTCTGCAAGCTGAGCATGGACAGACTCAGGAGGTGGGATGTGGTGAAGTTTGTACCAGTTAACTTGTTAACACATAGCTTTCTAATCGAACTGATAATACTAGAGTACTAACACAAAAAAATTTCTAACCCAAGCATTGTATTAAAAATGCAATACTTTCTCTAAGCAAACACTAGTTACTGTGTAACTGAGAGGACAAGTTTGAGTTTCTTTTGCAGATGTACTACATTACTTRGCTTTCCTTTTTCTAAACATTTAATCTGGAAGCCTGGGACTTCTTTGTTGTGGACATTTTTTAGTGGGTTTGATAATTCCCTGATTTCATTTCCTTCCCCTGATTATCCTTTTCCCAATACTGCATATTGCAATGAACTCTTACCTGAGACATGTTGCTTTCTTTGCTCTTTCCTTGCCTTAGTTTTCCAATGCATTTTGTGTATAGCATGCTTCATACACTTTGAAATYTAAGATTTTTTTTAGAGCTCAGGTTTTCTGCCCTCCTTTGGAAAAGAAAAAGCACTTTTTWAAGCCTTATTGAAATTCTGTTACGCTGGGCCCATCAACCTGGGTATATGCTGGTGTTTGGGAATTTTAAGGAGGACATGCAAGTTATGCCAGACACTTGATCCTTTACCTTCACAAACTGTATTGCGGAAACTAGTTGTGGGAGCAGCTGGTGGTCATTCTTGAATGAACAAACTTTCGTTTACTTTGTTTGCAATCTGAGTTTGACAGAATTTTATTAATTTGTAGTGTTATAACTTTATTAACTTTATTAATTAGCAGCGTGGTAATTATTTTCAATACATTTCTGAGCACTGAATGCTAATCAGCACAACATCTAGCCTAAGGCAGACCACAGTAGGTAAAATGYTTTTGTTGTAGTACTCTGTCTGCATTATGGCCCTCATTAATAATGCTGAGTGCACATAAGCAACCACAGAAAAAAATGTCTGGCAGAGAAGACTTTGCCATTTAGAAGAAGAGGCAAGGTTTCACCCTCTGCAGCTTGTTTGTGCTCTAACAGCTTGCCGAGTTCAAACAATGTTTTTTGTTACATTAACTGGTGTAATGAATTCGTTTTGTTGTCGCTTTTTTCTGGCGCTCCAGTTAGATTGCTTAAGCGTGATTTGCGAAAGCTTGACTGGATCAGAGCTGTAAAATAATCAGCAGATTGTTCTGAAAGCAAGTGGTTGAGTGTTCAGCAAATGGCTGCAAAGTAATCTGTTTTACAGATAACCTGAGCTCATCCCAGGGTAAGATGTGGAGTATATTTCTTTTTCCGAAGTGACCAGGCTCTGAAGTACAGCAGGCCAGGATCTGTTCCTTACCTTSGTGTGCAATGCAAGCAGAACAGCAGGATCTGGAAAAAAAATATACAAAACTTATTCTTGTGTGTGCTAAGAAAACTGTCAAGAATTTAAGACGTTATTCTATTCCAGTTGGTGCTGAGGAGGCCTGAGGATCCACACTGTTGAAAAAATGCAAACTGCCAAGAACTCAGAAGGATAAGAAGTTTAGAAAATGGACTGAAGGAAGATTGAGAGGGTTGTATGCATAGTCTGGAAAAGGGTGTGTGGTAACAGCTCAGGTAAACAAAATCAAGATCATGACTCATCATGAATGCAGCAAAGAGGACTGAAAATTTGTTACTTTTAAAGTGATGAAGTGCCAGACTAGGCGTGTCAAGGATAATATCCCTCATTGGAACCTCTTAAGAATAGACATTTAGTATGGTCTTACATTAAAAGTGGGTTAAATTAAATAAATGTAATCTTCACTAGCTAGTATTTCAGTGATTGACACACTAGTCAGCTTTTCTCTACAGTATGAGAAGAAATAGAGAATGGGTTTTAAGAAAAGATTGTGTTCTGTCATGGTAAAAGTTTCTTTTAAATCTGAGTAGTTTTATCTAAATATTGCAAATTAAAGTTTGCAGATGTTCTGCTAAAAAACTCCCAACATACTGCATAGTTAAATCCTGTAAACCTAATGTTTGCTAGCTGAAATTCCCCTCTCTGTAAAGCTACAGAAAATGGTGTGATCAGTTTTCAAAATAATTTCTATCTAGTGCTTGCTACCTAAACTTATTGTGTAAGTTGTGGTGAGGCTTTTAGCTATTCAAGTGAGTTAAAGCTGCAGCTCACACATTTTTAGGCAGTGTCTCCACAAAGTGGATTGTAAGGCAGGTTGAGTGGTATAACCCAAATTTATTGCTGACTGTAAGAACAGAGAATTAGTACCTTAAGTCCCATAGTTAGAAGTTGGYAATTTCAGCTCATTTATTTTAGGGAAACTAGCCTAGATATTTGATGTGATTACAGAGTACGATTCTCACAAAAGTATGTAGAAAAGGTTAAACTAGGGCTGCTTGTTGGCAAAATATAATAAGGGTAAATCTTTTGAGCAGGCTAGGAATCTGAACCCAAGCCTGATASTTCCAGGGCTTTTATTTAGTAAACTCATTTAATCCAAAACTTGAATAAGACAGAAGAACTAAATCAAATCTCTGCTATTGGAAACTGTCTGAGAATATTATAAAGAATGTGACCTCAACTTCTGTGTGTAATGCTATTACATATTTTATACATTCTAATACTGTGACATTTTATTACATTTTGTCCTTAGTCTGTTCTGTTCTCCTGAAGTGCATCAAACTATTTTGAACAACTGTCACTGTGTACTCTGTAARTGTTTTCAGTAAAGGGAGAACCCATTGTTTGTGAGCAAACCTCAGCATTGCCAGCTTGTTATGAGCTGCTGATTGCCTTAACATTTTTAAAAACGCGAACTTGCAAATGAGATTAGACCCCTTCAAGTATTTCTGTGCTCTGAAAAAATGACACAATAAAAGCTCATTGTTACTGAACACATCAGCTCTTTATGTTTTTTAAGTCAGATCTACTTTGTTCACTTGCAAATTACTGCTTTATTACACTCAACACAAAAAAAGCCAGAATACTTATAGAGAAATCAGACTGTTGGCATTGCTGAATGTCTCCATGTTGCTCACTGGAGTCTCGTTTAGAGTCTTCATTGTATGCACTAATGAACAATCCAGAAAACTTTCTGGGCTTGGTTCTTGGCTTGCTTCATATAATCTTTTGTGTTCATTTCCCATCAGTTTGTCTTCCTTGAAAAAAAACCCCAACAAGCATGTCCCTAATTTAGCTGGCTTTCTAGAAATATCAGACAGATCAGTGAATCTGGATTCAGAAAAAAAGCTTAAACGTGGCACTTCTGTAAGAGTTTTGCCACCCTTATTGCATTGATTGGGGTACCAAAAGGTATTATCTTTATTGTGCTCGTTGAACATATTTGGTGGTGTAGTGAAGCCCATGTAAAGCAAAACTCTCATGTGCATGCTTCTGTTTGTACAACTGTTTGTAAAAGAAATTATTTTAAACAGCTATGCCTCTGCAAGGAYGATATTTATTCTGGGGACTGCCTCCCTTCACTACCATTTGTAAAAAATGGTTTTACTCTGTCACATTGTGAGGATTCATACAGGTAAACATGGTCAAAACCACAGATCATGCATGCATTTTGCCAAAAGGCACAGATCCACTGCTACCCTAAACAGAACAGTGATTAAATACTAKTCATTTTCTGACTGAAACAATCATTAATCAGAAGATGAAACTGGGTTTTTGTTCAGATCTGGCTGTACAAAATGCAGCCAGGGGTCCTACACTGAGAAAACTTAAATAGAAGGAAGGGAAAAAAGTATGCCCCAAAAGCCTTTGATGACTCACAAATGAATATGATTTCCATATTTGCATTTAGTGATGGATATGAGGCTGTGAGCTTAGCATGGAGAGTAAGTCTGATGTTGTTGGACTGATGCTGCTCTGCATGGACAGGATATCTGAGCTAGACAAAATGCTCAGTWAGTCCAGATGTCAGACTTGTTGCATGGTACTATGGAATGATTATAATTGCTATGATCTACTTGTGTAGATATAGATATTGTGTAAATCAGGTGTATTTATACAGACTGAAGCAACAGATATGCATCAACCACAAATGGAGTTACCAGAATCCTGGAAATGTCCCAAATCCTTGAAATGCTTCTTGGTGAGAACTTCAGGGTGCTTGGTAGTCTATATGTGTAACAAAGTTAAAGCTTTACAAACCCACAAAAATTAACTTGAGTCTCCTCCATGATGATGCTTGCATCAGCAACAAGGAGCTTGTAAGGACCTCTGTATAACCTGGTTTAAAGTAGAATRATTCCCAAAGAAATGTAGGCTGTATGCTCACCCATTAACTTTACAAGTGAGGGATGGCTGTCCTGACTATAGATGTGTTTTATTCATGATGAATAAATTAAAAACTGCATGAATTATCAGTACACTTGAATCTGCCCCAATAAACTGCATGAACGAGCTCCACCTGTCCCTGTTAATTTGAAGAATCAGAGACAATAGGCGTATTAAAACATAAAATATAAATTGCCTCRTCTACCTTAAAGCTCTTCACCTGTCTTTCCCTGGCATACTGCATGCTGACCAACTGTCCATCATTTGAAAATGTTACAACTGGCYTCATTATGAACAAATCTTTTCCTGAGTTTTGCTGAAACACTAATGCTATGTCCTTCRTCATAAGGTCTGCCTGCTGAGCTGGACATACAACAAATCCATCTAACTTCTGAATTACTTGTCATTTCCTGAAGSATTGAACAGGTTAGAGTGTGGATGTGACAAAATCTGCACTACCCACTTTGCAGGTCACCTTATTAGGGATGTAATTCCCTCCATTTCCTCTGAGCTTGGGGTRTTTTATCTCTCTAAGAAAGCTCTGAATGACATAATTCTGACAGTACCCACTCAGATTTTCAGTTCTCCCTTACTGAGTTTTAGTCRTGCATCTGGCTATAACCAAGTCCTTACAAATGAGAACAACTTGCTTGAACATTGTGCTTAGCTTTTGTGCTGAGCTGTAGTGAACCAACTGTTATTCTTTCTCAAGGTCAAATTAACATCCATACACTTCATTTYCTGGCATTGGGGTGTGTGTCAATCTCTGCTTTGAGGCAAATGAGCATCTGAGTAGCTGGGAAATAATGAAAGAGTTCACCTTACCATGAAAAGAGCTGACCAGCAGTTAGAAGTAAATTTAAAAATTCTTCCAGCTTTTCTCAGGACCACCACAGTCTCTTGCAAAATGATGAGCAGTAATTCCCATGGTTTTGCATGGAGCACTTGCCTTCCTTTTTAGTGGGAGTAATATAATAAATCTAATCCAATTTGTTTTTTAGATAGAGAAGTGTGAAAGTTAAATGGATGTAGGGTCTAGAGGGCAAGTCCTATGAGGAGTGATTGAGAGGACTGGGGTTGTTTAGCCTGGAGCAAAGAAGGCTGAGGAGAGGCTTTATCACTCTCTGTATCTACCTGAAGAGGAGGGTGTAGCCAGGTGAGGGTCAGCCTATTCTCCCAGGCAACAAGKAATAGCATGAAAGGACATAGCCTTAAGCTGTGCCTGGGGAGATTCAGGTTTGACCTCAGRAGGAATTTCTTCATGGCAATAGTTGTTAAACATTGCAAATGGACGCCCCGGGGAAGTCCTGGAGTCACTCCCTGGAGGTATTTGACTGTATGAGGCACTTGGTGCCAAGGTCTAGTTGACAATGTGGTAATCAGTTAAAGGTTGGATTTGATGATCTCAGAGGTCCTTTCCTAAGGACTAAATAATGCTGWGATGTCCTTAAAAATACAAATATCATTTGCTAAAGGCTCAGTTWTATGAAATACGGTATCTTTTGATGGAGTTTTCTGTCAGTTACRGCCACTTGCATTTTACGCCAGGATATGATGACAGTTACCTCTTTATCTGTAAGTGGCTCATTTAAGTGACTGATTCTGTGGTTGCTCATCTTTATCATACCTGCTGCTTCCTAGAAGGCATAAAAATATCTTACCAWATGTTTGGTTTTCTGGTTTTTTTCTTTTTTTTGGGGGGTGAGGAGTGGGTGGGGAGAAGTTAGGGAGAAGGGAGGTTGGCAGAACAGCATCTAAGACATTATGACGTTTAAAGTCATAACTCTTGACTACCTGGCTCTCCTTCAGGAAAAGAATAAAAAGGAACAATGATCTTTGAAGACACAACTCATTTATTTGAAAATTGCGTTTTTCATTTGTTGCAGATGCTTGTTTCCTAAAAATCATCTCCTACACTATTCTTCCATGGAAGAGCTGGCTACACCTCCACAGTTTGCCTTAAAATTTAAGTATGGTAAAGAGATTCAGAGGTGAACATAGCCAACTAGGGTTTGAAAAGATGCAGTACCTTGCAGGACAGAACTAACAAGYTCTTGCTTTTACCTGGATCCTGGGGCAAAATTCCAGTGCAACTCACTTGGATTGAAGTGCTCTTTTTTATCTCTGGGACCCTGAAAACTCATCAGGAGATAGTGTGGCTTTTCCTTTGGCACAAGTCTGYTGACTGAAGGTTATTGGAGGCTAATTATTTCACTGTAGCAAATGACATGGCATGGAAAGAAATGGCAGGGCTACTGTGTAATGTGAGTGAAGGTAATGGGTGACCCGGGAAGTAATGGGTAGCTCTTGAAGACAGGCTGGTAGACCCCTGCATGAACAGTAATTAATACTGAATAAGAAATATTTTATATCATTGGAGAGCAGTGTTAAAAAAAGATACCCTTTTCCACTACTGAGCCTTCTTGTTGAGTAGGAAAACAGAGGGCAGCATTTCTTCTTTGGCTCCAACTTTACATCTGGAGATGCACTGCACAAATGCTACACAAGGTGAGAGAAGCCTGTGTGGAAAACATCTTACTGGCAGAAAAGCCTCACTAGGGTAGTCATTAGGATGTCTTCAGCATCCTCATCTGCATCAGATTTAGGTGTAATGAGCACAAGGCATCTGACCTAGTCTGGATTTAACATAAATGAAGTCAGKATTCAAAAAAATAAAAAACTCCATYTCCCTCCTATTAAATTTYAAGTAYAGCACAATTGAAAACACAGAGTTTGTTACTCATATGGTGCTGCAGAGCATTAGGATTTGGCCAAATTTTCAATAGCTGAAGGCAAGCCTTAAATAACATTGGAACTKTTCTCCAGGCTTTCTAGGGTAATACAATTACTGGGCAAAGACACTTTAAAGGAATATTGAATGCAGCCTTGTTCAGTCACGGAATTGTTAGGGTTGGAAGGGACTTCTGGACATCATTTGGTCCAGTGACACTTGCAAGGCAGGRTCACCCTGAGCAGGTTACACAGAAACTTGTTCAAGTAGGTTTTGAATGTCTCCAGAGGGAAGACTCCATAACCCCCCTGGGCAGCTGTTAGAACCCTGGTCACTGAGATAAAAACCCGATAGGCAGACGTTCCATTGTGCTGCCACCCTCGCTGTGAAGAAGTTCTTCCTCATGTTGAGGTGAAACTTCTGTTTTAGTTTATGGCCATTGCTCCTTGTCCTGTTGCTGAAGAGTGCTGAAAAGAGCATGGAACCATCCTCTTGGCACCCACCTCTGAGATATTTATATGTATAAACTGTGAAGGAAAGCAAAACTTGAATATTGCAGTCTCTTTTGATGTATATTGTGGATAATGAAGTAAAAGAATTCATACAGTTTTACTAGTGGAATAGGCATAAATTTTCACAAATACTGCTTGATTTTTATTTTTTTTACAGATTGCCTTTTAACAGAAGAAAAATGTGATTTTAATACCTTMCTATTGCGACAGTAGCAATTCTTGTGGCATTTTTAATGTGCCTTACCAAGGCTCTAGCTTTGATTTTAGCCCACTGGGTTTAATGTCTAAAGACAGGACTCCTTTTTCCAAAATTGCTTCTTTTTCAGAGTTACTTCTGAGTGGAAATGGAATATCTCTGTTACACAATAACCATGCAAGAAATAAAAGCTTTTCAGCAGATGAGGGACAGCTGGAAGCTGATTGAGAAACTGTGCTTAACTTCTGTCACATACAGTATTCTAGAAATTTTATCATAGCCTTCAAACCAAAATAAAACTTGACTCCTTTTGGAAAAAGTGAAGGATTCCTGGTCTGGTAGCTGTAGTCTTGAAACTTAGTCTGTTGTTACATTATTCCAGTGCACAAAAGCAAAACTACTTGAAAGTACAGTGAAGTGTTTGCATAAAGATTAAAAAGTGGCAAGCAAAATATCCCTTAGACTTTACAGAGACTGCAGAAGCAGCCTGTWGCAGAGGTCTAAAGTTCAGTCCTTAAGTCTTTCAAGTCTGGGGTGTCCTGTTCAGGCCAGTGGTGTTCCTGTTATGAAGAGCTTGTGTTAAACGGCATTTTCCACACCAGCTGAGGGTGTGCTCTACAATCCCTCTGATCCTAGCACTGGGCCAGTTGTCCCCCAGGTTTTGATCAATTCACTATGGAAGGGAAGGTTTAGTAACTGGGAGAGTTAGTTTGTGAACTGTTGTGTACTCTAAATGTGGAGTGAAGTAACAGGAATACTGCTGTCAGGGTGCCAACTTTGCATGCCTTATGATGTAGCTGATAACCATTATTTCTTTCAAGGCCTGTTTCCTGCCATTTTGAACTTGGCCAGCAATGCTCACATCTCCACCAATGCCACCTGTGGGGAGAAGGGACCGGAGATGTTCTGCAAACTGGTGGAGCACGTCCCCGGACGGCCCCTGCGCAACGCCCAGTGCCGCGTCTGCGACCGTCACAGTGCCAATCCCAGAGGCAAGCTTCATGTGGTTTTTTTTSKTTKRTT
>CADDXX010000148.1:1745236-1765669 GCA_902810485.1 Alauda arvensis | reverse complement strand
CAACTCCAAACCTTGGGCAGATATCTGCCAAAGCATTCTTTTCTTATTTGTTTTGGGGCTTTGTTCTGCAGGTCCTGTGTGACAGACATGTGTGAGTGTCCGATCCATAAAAACTGCTACTGTGAGTCATTCCTGGCGTACGCCCGAGCCTGTCAGAGGGAAGGGCTGAAAGTCCAGTGGGTGCCAGAGCACAACTGTGCAGGTAAGCATTTTGGGACTGCTTCTTTGTAAGCTGTTGCATAAGCTAATAGGCTATGATCATACTATCCTTTTACTGGTGGAGTAGGATCAAAAATGATACAGGAATTGTACCAGCTTGGAAGTTCTTGGAAGTTTTTCTTTCAGGATATGTAAACTGTTGATYACAGAAAAAGTTTCAACTCCTTTGACTTCCTTTCAAAGCAYGGTTATRTTTCTGGAGACAACATGCACATATAACTGCAGTAGATTCAACAAGGAAAGAGGAGCAAATTTATTTAGTGGAAATATTAATATGCAAACCTGCATTAATTATTGCATTTGGTCCATACTCACTGTGTGATTCGGGCTGCATTAACTGCAAATAATTGTGAGTAATTACTTCCMTGAGAAGCAGTGGCCTGTGGCTATSGGCACTTGAACTAAAAWGCAGTATTGCAGATTATTATTTCCCCTGACGATGGTGTCATTAATTTAGGACACTCTGTAATGGCATTGGTTTGCCTGGAATTGTATTTAGATTTATGTAAAACAATTAACAGTAGTTGAATAAAAACAACAAACAGGGAGAAGAGGATACTCAGTGCTGGTCTGAGAGCTATTACTCTGTGGTCCATTTTGGTGATTGTGTGTGGTTCAGGGTCTACTCTCAACTTCAGTTTCCTTTTCTGTTAAAGGCATTTTAGCAGGAATGGGTGAGTGACAGCGCAAATTATGTTTGATTGACTGTTCCCAAAAGGTTCACTTTTTTTCTTACAAGGCAACAGGACAATCCAAATAGGGTGCCACTAAGTGAAAACCCTGTTCAAGGATGTGGTCTTAGACAGCACTAGTAATGTATATAATTTTAATCTATTGATCTGGTAGCAGATCTATGCAGAACCTGAAGCAAGCATTGTGATTTATTTTTTCCCAAAGCACTTCAGACTGAGACTTCGCAATGGCAGATGCTGTAAAAATAATAAAAACTCCTTGCTAGCAGCCCCTGCCTTAAGGAGTTTGTACAAGTGTTGACACATCACGACTTAGCTAATTGAGGCTTCATTTCACAATTTTTTTTCTGGCATCTTATCAAAGAGAAAATTTTCTGAGGCTAAAACAGTCCTTGAAAGAACATTATGAAGGAATTTAAACACACAGCCTCCATTAAAGCTAATGAAAGAAGTTTTTAAATCAATGTGATTTTTTAAAACTCTTTTAGAGGGAAAGGGGAATCTTGTTAAGCAGAAAATATAGATTAGCTGTATAAAGCTAAGTGCCCTCAAAATACTTATTTAAGTATCCAATGGCAGATAAGCAGCACCATCTTCTTAGTAAATAACACAGCAAGCATTAAAGTGCATCCACTGCTTTACTTATGGTACCAGTGGCCAGCATCAAGATTTTAATCTTTAACTGACTTTTTTTTGCCTCCAAAACAAGTAGTTGCAATTGTTGTGTCCCAATTACAGATAAAAGTTCATAAATGGGAAACAACATTTCTGTAATAAAACTTTAGCATTCTATGACTTTAATTTCCTGCTTGGCATTTCATAGCTGGTGGAATACTTGCAAGAGTTGTATTCTGATAGAAATGGAGTATGATTATTAGTAAAGTCAGGTTTTAATTATACTTCTGTGTGTTTTAAAACCAGATCTTGTGTGGTTGCCAGTTGCTCTACCCTAACTGCCGTAAGCTTAGCTCATTTTTATAATCTTCAGGAAACTTGTGTTGTCTGGAGGGCCAGCCAAACAGGATGCTCAGGAGGCTGAATTGCATGTCCTGTTCTCTACGTGCTGTTCTCTCTCCCCCAGTGCAATAGCTTATCCTTCCCTACATTATTCTGCAGAACACTGCTGCTCATGGTTTTCTGTCTTATGAGATTGGCTTATTAAAGGGAATGTCAGCTGTCATTTAACTGGAGGAGTGAAAAGTGGAAGATAATGAGTAAGGAAAATGGTTAAGGGTAGGAAAAGGTTGGTGAGATCCATGTGGGAACTGAGAGGGTTAGGAAAAGCATATGGGTTGCCATGGGAAGTGGTGAGGAGTTAGACCTGTTAGGATGGGCATAGGAAAAAATACTGTTGTCAAAGAAAAATTAAAAAACCAGGAGAGCCAGCATGAGGCAAAGAAGAAATAAGAAAAAATGATACAGGGAAAAGCAAAAGTAAAGGATATAAAAGGAAGAGGTTTGAAAAGGAAAGGAGAAAAAAAAGAAGATTTTTTTTTTACCCAAGAAAGGCTAAACAAGAAGTTTATAAAGTACAATTAAGTGAACTGAAGTGGTGAAAGGCCTTGAGATACAGTAATTTAATACTGCATTTCTCAGGGCACCAAGAGAAAAAGACTCAAGGATGGTAGAAGGCAGTAACTTCCTGCCATAGGCATGACTACACATGCAAAAAAACAAGGACTGTAACAGGGTGCAAAATGCAGTGATGTGCTGACATGCTACAATGGTTTCATAAAGTCTGAGAAATTTTCTCTTTTCCTTGTGATCAGTTGAAGTGGAGGGAGATGAATGTATATCCGATTTTGACTCTTCTCCTTTGGGTCCCTTTTCTGCTGGAGAATTTTCTGGCACATGCCACCCTTTTCCCCTGCTGTATGTTGCTTTCCTTACTGAAAACTGAAAGTTGAAAATTAACAGGAGTGTACCATGGGAAGGTCAGTGCCCAGATGCATCACCTTTAGCTCTGTTAAAAGGAGATGTTGTGAATTGCAAGCACTAGGAGTGAAATGCCATTTGGAAGTCTTACAGAAGACCTCCAAACTGTGTAACACTGACGGAAGAAGCCAGAAGATTCATTGATGCTCAAATATTAGTTCAGAATTTTCTGTGAAGTCAGATTTACTAGATATCATCCACCAAGGGATCTTCAGCAGTTATGCTACGTATTTTGGCTTTTTGTTGGGGAATAAGCCTTTCTCCTAAATAATTACAACCATGTCTACAAAGACAGGCACAGAAGCCTCCTCTGTGAAACTGCCGAAGTGGCTGGACTAAACCAGGTCTAGTCTGCAAACTGTAGCCTTATTAGGCTGGGTTTATTAGCTCAAGCACAGTGGTGTATTTATGTGACTATATGGCTTCTGGGCTGGAGCTGGCTACTATCCCACCAGCTCAGAAAGTGGTCTGAGGAAGCTCACATCTCTCATGCCAAACACATGTTCTAGAATAAGAGTGGAAAAATCCTGTTGGGACTGGTAATGTTTCAAAATACAGTATTATTAGTAACTTTTGTACGTTGGGTTTGGGTTTTTGCTTTTCCTTTTTGCTAGTGTACTAAAGAAGTTATTAGTAACAGAGCTCAGTTCTTTAAGAGAGGAATCTGTCTTAAAAGACGGGTGCAAAGACACCACTTCTGTTTTCCATGTTTACATGGTAGTGAATTACTTCAGCAGTTCCTGGGAAGCCTTCTGCAGAATGTCTTTATTTTTATATTTTAAACTGTTGATGAAGTGGAATGTTCTGGATCAATCACACCACATGTTAACAACTGAATCACTCTACAATAAAAGCCATCCAGGGAACTTAAACAGCAGCCATTGTAATGTTCTGATTTTTCCCTTGACTGCATGTTAATAATGCCATTATGGGCTGCCTACAGCAGAAAACAGTTGTCATGTCATCTACATGGCRTCGCCTGAAGGATAAGGAGGTGCTATGACATCCCACATCCATGTGTGGTAAAGCAGAATGGGGACTACTTACAGTGAGAGCAGTCTGTAATGTGTTCTCATTTGCTCTGAGGCAGAGATGAGGACGTGGAAAGGAGCCCTTAGCCAGCTTTCCTCAAACCTRCCAGCTGAGGAACCAAACAGAGCTCAGGTGGAAGGAACGGGCCAGCTATTACTGCACTAAAGCTTTGTGGGATGAAACCTGTGCAGCCTTAAAACTGAAGCTTGTATTCCTTTCTATATGGAAACTGCATGTGCTGAAGACTAATGTTTTTGGCTGGGCAATTAGAGATCCTACAAAGTGAAGCTGATTTTCAGAGTGGAAGGATAAAAGCTTCTAATAAATAACTCCTGTAAGATAATTCACATTGTGTTTGGACAATCACTAACTATCCTTGAATGTCTTGGTCTACTTTTCTAATCAGTTAATATATTGTTTGCAAAGGTCTGGGGAGATCTGCACATTTTCGTTTCCCCTCTTACAGAGATTCAATCTCTATTCTTAGCACACTATGTGAGTGTAGAGTTTCCTGAGAATCTAGCATTTTATTCTATGCTTAATATTGCTTGCATGTTTTTCCCACCTTCTAAATTTCCTGATTAATTTAATTTTTTTTAGTTTTTCCTTTTGTTTGTTCCTTCTTAAGGATGCATGGAAGTTCTCATGCAGAGCAAGACAGAAATGTAAAGTTGGAAAAATATTTTCAAAAGATCTATGCTCACAAACTGAATAAGCCTATCTCGAACATAGCTGACAGATAGATATTTGTTTCCAGCCTATTCTAAAACAATGGTCAATTAAAGATGTCTCACAAAGTTTCTAGGTGGGTTCTTCTTGGTGCATTCTTATGAGAGATTGAGAGTTGGGACTTTTTCTCCCCTGATACCTAATATCCATCTAATATTCAGCATTTGTTTCTCTGAACACCAGAGTAGTTTTCCTCTGTACTATCACTTTTTTTACAATTTTGCGTTTATTAATATCTGTGTCCTGAGAATTGTATATGCATAAATTCCATAAAATGTACAAGAAGCAAAACTTGAAGGAAGCTGATGCTGTTTTGAAGATCCCTTTGTGGTGAAAAGGAATCCCTTAAATTTATGATGTCTTAGCCATAAGACTTTCATCCTCTTTGATACACTCATATATGTTTAATCAATTTATTTCTGTTTTCTCTTTGTRAACAATAGCAGTACTGTAATGATACAGTATGCCAATTCTCACAACAAAACAGTGTTTTCTGTCCATAACAAAATTGTCACTTAAAAAMTCTTGACCTTCAGTGGCTGTCAAAGTTGAAGAAACTTTCCCAATACAATCACCTCTCTGGAGATGATTCTGAATGCTTGAGAGTCCCTTACCATCTATGAACTATTTTTTCAGGCCTGGTTTTTGCCATCAGCACAGCTGTTAAAAAGAATAACAGACTTTTATTTGCATCGAACTGTGTATTATTCTCCATACTAAAAAGGCAGGATATAAAATGTTGAGAGTTTCAATATTGATCTGGAGRGGTTATAGTGCTTTTAGCTGAGCCTTCAGTGATCTTTTATGTTAAAAATGCATTGAACTGTCAGCTAAATAAATTAATGGATACTGRAATCATTAAGTACAAGAATCCTCACTGTCAGTGATATCTTGGTAAAAAAAGACAAAGCATGGATACAATTGATTTTTAATTTTTGTTTGTTTGTTTGTTTTAGAAATTGTGTTTCTGGATTAACAACATTGATTTAGTTTGCTGCAATATGAAATACAGAAAGTATAATCATAGGATCAGAAATTCTAATGGGATGAATGACTCTCCTTTCTCTTCTTCTTTCTGTAGGAGTGGAACTGATAATAACTGTCTGTCCTTGTAAATTTTTCAGAAATCTTTGATAAAAGCAGTTGTAATARCAGTGTTCATCCTTTAATATGAAGCATAGATCTGCATATAGATAGAAACCTTGCTAAAGCTATATGTACCATTAGCTGTGTTAAAATTCTCAARAAGTTCTCAAATACGGTTGTGGACTTGATAGCTTTTAATAAAGAGTTTTGTTACTTTTATCTTGATTATGTAATATAGTGGAATCATTTTGCAARTAACTTTTTSCTCTAGATAATTGTCATGCCAAAATTTTGATATTTGCAGTAGAAATTAAGCAAATAGATAAGTAAATTTTCTTGTGGAACTCTTTGTAATATACTTATTTTATTCCTTTTAACTCCTTTCAGCAACCCAGTGTAAACACGGTGCAGTTTATGATACCTGTGGTCCGGGATGTGTCAAAACATGTGACAACTGGAACGAAATTGGACCATGCAACAAGCCCTGCGTTGCAGGGTGTCACTGCCCAGCAAATTTAGTTCTTCACAGAGGAAGATGCATCAAGCCAGTCCTGTGCCCACAGCGGTGACATTCATTCTCTTTGCGCGGACACTGACACGGGTGGTCACTGACCCCTTTGATGCTCACAGCCAGTGAAGGACTCCAGCTGTTTGTGTGCAGTTTCTGCAAGGTACACGTCCACTCACAGAGTGTAAATATGCTCCTCTGTGTGTATCTGTGTGTCTCTGAGTACACACACGTGGCACCTAGAAAGATATATAAATGTATACTGTGTGTATTTGGACACACGTGTCCATGCACAAGTGCCCTAAACGTAAGTACAACCATATATTTATATATATGTCCACACACAAATATACATAATTTCTATATACCATAGAAGGATGAATTATAATATGTATATTTTTTGCTATAAAGTTTATGTATTATTATTTCTAGGACCCTGATCTGTAATACATTGTATAAATAAACCAGGTGTTTTTAATATAATATTGTGGCATGAAAAGATTGGATGACTTTGCCATTGCATAAGTTTGTCGTTACCAAGGAAACTTTTCTAGGACYGTAGCACTGCCAGGCTGGATTAGTTTCAACACAGAACCTGGATTTACAGTTGTACAGGAAACACATTTCTCTGGAGATGGAGGATTTATCTAGGAATATTTCATGCGTACCTTAGAGCTGCATAGTGATTGGTGACAGTGCTTAATCAGGCAGAGAAAGCTGGGGATTGGCTTTTATGCTTTACTGAAATAACTGTGCAAAATTAYTTCCAAAGCTGTTTGGACAATGGCCAGGATAGAGATATTTCTTTCTGGAATAGCACCATAGAGTCRGGGCCAGATTTTCATAAGTGTTATGCACCCAACAGCTCACTTTGAAAATCTGACCACTTCCCATTTCATATCCTAATGCCTCATCTCTGTTGTTGTGTTTGGCAGTAGCTGTGAATACACAATAAGGAGCTTGAAGAAAATATTCATGTGCATATTAGCCCCTTAAACATGCTTGAAATGCCTAGGTTTGTTTCATGTCTCCCCCAAATATTATGCAGAAATCAAATCCCACGCTGAAACGTTTGATTCCAGTGTGCCTTTAAACATAAAATAATGCCAGGCTTAGTAACTCATTTCAATTTATCAGCATGGTTTAGAAGAAAGACAAATTCACCCCACCAAAAACCAGTAGAGAATGTCAAATGCTAATTGGAGAACTGCARTTTATTTCCTTAGTGGTCTTTTGGTTGAGGTTTACGAACATGTGGGCTCTGAAGTTTGCATGACTTTTGAAGTCTCCCAGGGGAGAAGCAATAATATGGGATTTCATTAGAAACAGTTAAAAAAGCCATACAACTTTCTCAAGTCTGAAGGGACARGAGACTATTTTTCTTCACTGCAAAGCCTCTTGATGAGCCTGATGGACTGGTCTCTGGAGATGATAGAAATCTTTGTGCATCTGATTTAGGTTTATAATGAAGTAATATCCTCCCACGCAGCTACTTCCATCATGCCTTGCATTGAAATTGCACATTGTAATGCTTTGAACAACTTTCTCCTKTAATTCTTTTCTATCTAGGAAGTTAAACAGGGCCTGAGTTTACAGGAAGTGAGTGAGTGAACACACTTGGGTTATACAATCTGTATGTGATCCCACCCTGGAGGAGGATGCTGAGTGAACCTTGTTAACTTAGGCACCACACTATCCAAAATGCTGTACCACCACAGTGTTGAAAAGAGCTGGGCATATAATGCCAAGAGTGTTCCATGGATGTTCATCCAAATCTTAAATAAACTCAGTTTGATCTTTTTATGTCCTTTTTGTGTTCATTTTCTTGGAACAATCAATTCAGTTTTACTGGCAGAGAGGGTTTTGAAGACTCATACACAAGTGCACTGGGAAGCAGAATTGAAAATGTGCAGAYCCCATCAGAGCAGGAAACTAGAAGAGTTTTATGTGGCTCATGTGCTAATTGAATGGCAAAGTTGAAATTTAGAACAATTGCTGTGGGCCGAAGGAGTTAAAATATAAAATAGCAGTCATTAAAATAACTTCAAATGTCAGTTAGACCAAAGAGCTTTTCAGCCTGTGAGCTTTCAAAACTGAGATAGGGGGTCTAGACCATTAAAAGAATATTTGCCTACCTTTAGTTTAGGGCAGATTTGAATTACTGCTTATTGTTTCTAAAATAAAAATACAGGCAACGTGAATTGCATACATGAACAGTGTATTCATTTGTCTATCTTCTGACTTAAAAAGGTAAGTGAAAGGTGAAGGGAGAGCCCTCAAGCTCTCCCAGTCCACTGATCACATTCAAGCAACACTTAATTGATTCTAGGTGAAGAGGTGACTCAGTCTTCCTGTAGGATGAACCCTATTTTTAGATCTTAAAATGGTTCAGTTTGAAACCRGACCCAAGTCATCTCAAAATGAGGACTCATTCCTTGGTTTGAATTTTTCATATCTGCCTAATTTAGACTAGACCCATGTTTTTCAGTTTATTGATGTAGACTGAGGAAGAGAGRAAAATGGTTTTACTTTTAAGCCAAGTGGTTGTGCCCTTAGGGTGCTGTAGAGCTTTTTCCTCCAAAACCCACAGTTTTCAAGGCAAGAGTAAGTGCTATAATCTGTCTGCTTAGTTCACACGTACCATCTAAGACAAGGTTGTTCTCCTTTCTAGAAATTTCCCCCAAATTTCCACTTGGCAGAGTTTTCACATCTGTATCTGTGGTTACCCTGTGCCTAATTGAACTATTRAGACCCAGCTGGGCCTGTTGTATTCCACTCTTCTCTTTGTCTCTCTCCTTCAAGGCCATTCAAAAGTTGAAAGTGTAGCCCAATACCATCAATACCATTATTACCACAGGACTCAAAGACCATCTTCCTCCTGCTGTTATTCCTCAAGGAATAYTGCCCCTAAGATGCAAGAGCTGGAAGTTTCCTATATATCACTGGGGATTWATTTTTTTATGAAATTCACTGGTAATCCAGTTTTAATATGCTAAATGTGTTTCATGTGGAATTAAAAAAAATAAATTGATAATTCATATGCCATATGGTGTATTCACGATACAAAACTGATAGTTGTGTAAATTTTGATCTTGATAATGATTATGCCAATCTGTGCCTATAACTTTGTGCCAATTTGTAAAGTGAAATATATTTGAAGGAGCAGAGGTTCCAATCAAAGAATGATCCAGAAGGGAAGTCTGAGAAACATCTTTGTAGTGCAACGGAGAGAGTCAAGTACAGACCTGGATCAATAGTTCCATAATCTGCTGTGTGTTCTCTGGCAAGTCATTTAACATTCTAACTTCATTGGGGAAACAAGGCTCTGGATTTATGCATCTTTTTAAAGTTTTTAGATGGAAAATGTTCTAAAATGCCATACCAGGGTAAMGTCAGCTGATATTTTACCAATCTACTCAGGTCTACTTTACATTAAGTTGTTCCATCTCTCCTTAACCATCATCACTTGGAAATCAGCTTTTAGTTGGCATATGTGGAGGTCAAATGTACTTACTTCCTCCTCATGTATTTGTGTCTTTAAGTGATGTCTATTTTTGTTTATTGAGTTTTATTAATCATGGAGACAAGCCATAGCCAAACAGAGCAATTTGAGTTGTAGCCCAAGAGTCCTGCATCTTCCAGGAACAGTTTTCTTCTATAGAGTAAGGTTGGTTGCAAAAAAAAAAATAATTCTTAATGTCTGACCCAAATGCGAACCCATCCCTGGATCATATAACTAGTTTTCATCAGATAACCTAAAACAAGTAAGTTCTCATATTTTCTGCTGTTTTTGAACACAGGATTCAAATACATTTTGACACTGCCTGGCTTCTCACTGACAGAACCTGACAGATGCAAAGGCTGAACTGACGTTGAACAACTGTGCAGGGTACAGCGGTTTGGTTTRTTTTGCCTTCATCAAAAGTGGACAAGGTGATACCAGAACTAACAGATATGATAATAACAACCACATTTTCAGCTGGACAGACTGGAGAGAGAGTCAGTCAACATTTAGCACTGAAGTGGTAAGGTGTTCAAATATTTCAAGAACAGTAGCAGCGAAAGGATGTTATTATGCCAAGGTCTCAGCAGCTGACAAACAGGAACTTTATGTTACATAACACTGATCAAATGCTTGTTCTTCTATCATAGATTTTACCATTTTTAGAAAGCCYTGTGGCAAGAGAGATGTTTCTGCTYCCTTACAGAACCATTTCTAGTCCACTGCAAATGTTTCAGGACGCAGGCATTACTGTGCTCCCACATAGCAGTATTACTTTTCTCTGTGTTAAAAAGTTGCACAGATTGATATTTCTATGCAAAATAACAGTGACACCTCAGCATCAGAATTYCTAACAATAAAATAAGGTTCTCCTCCTGTGAACATAAGGTAGCTTTTGATCTGTCACATGCCCATGGCAAAAAAATCACCCCATCAACCACTCAAAACCTCAATCCGATGGCAGTGTAGTCATGTGTTGAGATCTGATTGGAGTAGGTACATTGTTAGGTGTAGAAATTAATAATTAAAATAGGATTGAGTCTAATTAAAATAAGATAGAGTCTATTCCTACTTTTCTTACAACTGTTACATCACCTTTGAAGAAGTCACCAAAGTTAAGGGAAGGGATTTTATTTCCAGGGTTGGAAATTTCCTAACACATATTTCCTARCACAGCAAACCTCCCTTGGTTTCCTCCAGGATATATATTTTAGTGAACACACATCGCCACAACTGTCAGAACAATAGCCRCAAATGCACTTTTATAACTGCTCTKGTTCCTGGCCTTGAGATAAAATTACAAGTTCTCCTTACTGCTGAGAGAGCATCAGTCATTTTTTTTATAACACCGGTTTTACCAGGCAGCAACATGACTCACCATCAAGCACCATTTTAGAAACTTCAAGTGATGTTAAATATGACATGTAGCATTTGCTATTTGCATGACTTTACCCTTTTCATGGCAAGTTGAGTTAATGCCAGCCCTGCACACAGGCAGAAGYTGGCTCTAATGGGGTGCATATGTGTGGTGGGAGAGCAATGGCATCATATAATTATCATTATCATTGATAGCGCTTTCTATTTCCCTAAGTGATGCTTATACCTGGGCATCAATATAGTTTGGTTTTGCACATGAAAGTGAATTGATGGGAATGTAGGAAATTCCTGCCCAGACAGACCCACCTTTTTTTTTTTTCCTTATCCAGTGGTGAAGAAATGCTTCAAAGCACACTTCAAAGAGCATTTGTAAGCCTCATAATGGACAGCTCTGCAACAACCTGCTCATAGCAGCAATTTAGCCTTATACTCTGGCAGTAAGTGGTTGGTACTTTAACGACCYAATCATTCAAAGCACTTATCTGTGCTCAAACTTTCAATAACCTCCTTTGCTTCAATGAGGCAACATGCATGCTGACTTCTAACCACATGCTTCAATGGTTGGCTAGGCCAGGGCCAGAGAGTTCAGCATCTGGCAGGATCAAATAYTAAACCTTGTGATATTTTGTATTTCTTCATGATTTCCATACATAGATCTGTTTTATAGCCATGCTGCTAGCTACTGTTAGAAAATCATGCCAGTTCCTCCAGTAAGACTGGGGAATTTCTTTCTGTTGATTTCCTATGTCAATATAATCATTTCTTCCATCACTTTGCAATTTCCTACTCTGTTTTATTTGTTGTYATTGTTAAAACAAAGGGATGTAGTGGTCTTGATTTTTTTTTTCTTTTGCACTGTTAAAAGTAGGGAACAATTTCAATGAATTAACTGTTTCTAGCTGTACTGGTTTTAAACTGAATTGAGTTTGTACTAACACTGTCCTGACTTAATAGCTGTGGAGGTAATTCACAGTCCTGGTGTGGCTACCCTCAATTGCTTCTAGCTATAGTTAATTAAAAACTCTGATAACACTGTAATAGAATAAAAGCACCTGTAGCCCAAATMAATATCAATAATTTCTACAAGAGATCACAGTTTTTTGAATGCCRGGGAAAAATAATTTTTCTTATTTTCACAGTGGTTTTTATGAGTTGTATTAATAAAGGAAAGGAAATGATGACTATAGAAAGTGATGAAGAAGAGATAATTAAGAAAATTTATATTTTTTTAATATTTAGTGCAAGTATTCATCTTCTTTAACAAGAATCCCTGAATGGCTTTCAAATCCCACAGAAAAAACTTGATTGGGCTCTACAGAATATGAATCAAAACTCAAAAGTGGATATGTGCTGATGCAGTTCTGCAGTTCMAATTTTACTGTATCTTGAAGGGAGTGAAATAAATGAGTAKAATTTGGAGGAAATAATTTATCCCATCTTAGGCATCTGAATGTTTGTTTTCTAGTTTGGGGTGTTATTTATGCAGGTGTTCAAACTTCACCATGTTGAAAATAYAGCCCAGACTTTCTTCATATTGGTGTGCATCAAGAATAACTTTAGTGGGACTCATAGGATAATATGTCAAAAGATATGTTTGGGGTTTTCTGTTTGTTCATTTCAATTTTTTTTTACCCTGCAAGTTCTGAAGGGGAACAGAAGCTACAGGGAGAATTGCAGAGTATATCTCATTTATTAGAAGCCATTAATGTATGGGTGGGCTACATGAAATATTCTAAATGTAATTTATGGAGAATGTTCTGTAGTGTCAAGAGAATTACTGCAGAATGTTTACATTTTAGCATTTAGAAGTGCTGTGCTTACTCATGCTAAATTTTTAATAGATTTCACCTGAGGTGCATTAATGTAAAATGATGCCTGTTTAAAATTTTACTAAATTTTTGTCTTCATCAGTATGTCTCAGTTTATATCTTTTTTGTATTTAAATTTGTTACGTAGTTTATATCTCACAAAATTGYAAACTGTGCAGTAACCTTTGCCATGGCTTGTCTTTAAGTGTCCATAAAGTTTTTGTAAGAATATTGTACTAATACAATTTTGTAAAAGTAGAATTGTGATGAGTATGTTTGTAAAGACATTATTTATTCCCCTATAAACTGAATATTTATTATCTTTATGCAGATAAATGTTGATTCCTCATTATTTCATAGCTGTCAGCAAAACTGTTGTTACGATTTGCAGGGTCTGGCTCAGAAAAGCAGCATCTCCCACACAATGGTTGATRCTGTGTTCCCCTAAGAATTTAAATACTGTTATTTCTTGGGATGGGAGGAAGGAGCCATGCAAACTCTTTTCCTTTATTTTTAGCTGTGATTAGGGAGATGGAATTTTGGGACCCTTGGTTCAGCTGGTGAGCCATTKATGTGGTACTGCTTGGCCAATTCACTTCACTGCTATTTGCCTTMGTTTTCCCACTGGTGAAACAGAAATGATGATGCTTTACAAAAATCACAGAAACTTTAGGAACAATGAATTTGTTAAAAATTCACCRGTCTGTGTTTGAGCAAGGCTCCTGTTAACGCCCATTGGGCTCCAGGTAAGTCCTTATCATTGTCAATATTTTTTATGATTTTTTCTTTGCTAGTAGCAACCTGTTCTGCTTTTCAAAGTGTAAATAGGTCCTGACCCYAAACAGCTAGGACTGAGAGCTAGCCTTGCTCTACCCTGAGCAAGAAGCCTTTCTTTGATGTTTTTCTTCCTCCTGGAAGRGGGAATGAGAGGATGAGGAGAGCACAGAAGGTAAGAGATTTGTCCCTTTCCTGGAAATCCATAGGACTACTGGTACTGCATCCTCTGTAGCTGTGGGAGTCCTTGCTCAGTCTGTACTAACTAGATTCATGTGAAGCCCCCAGTGACAGCCTGCTGCAATATCATGAGACACTGAATTTTCATTTTGGGGTGTGCAGGCTCATGCCTTCAGACTTGGTTCCATTACTGGGGTGTGAGGGCAATGCAGACATGGCAAGGGCAGKACTTCAAAGGCTGTGATCAGGCCCTGCATGCTCCTTGTGCCTGGTGATGACTTGCATGGTCACACATATTCTACCCCAGAATAACCACTCAGTGGTCACAGTTATTACATATCATTTTCCCCACCCATTTTGGATGCAGCTTCTTCACCAAGAATGCTGCATGATTAATTCTCCTTCAACACAGTGTGCATTTATGGATTTTATCCCCACTTCTCTCTTGCCAGGCTTCACTTGGCTCTTGGTGAGATCAAGCATATGAACAACCAACATCTTGTCTCTGCCCAATGTGAGCTTTTCAGACTGACCTCTTGCAGAGCACTTGCACTGCTTGTGGAGGCAAAGTATGGGTGCCATGGGCACCTCTRGCAGAGCACTTGGTGGCTCCTCCACTTCTGCTCTCTTGTTCATTTGGGCAGCCTGTGCCTTGCACATCACCGCAATAATCCCTCCCTCCCTCCTCTGTGACCATTTCTCAGCTGAACAGCTTGTGTTAAGAAAAGCATGAAAGAAAGAACTTACGTGGAGAATGACAAGAAAGTAGTGTCTGTTTTTAATTTAAACAGCCTCTAGATTTATTTATTTCAGGCTATTTGCTCAATTCGGGCTGATAATTGGAGTACTTTTCTTCATAATTTACAGTTCACCTTCAGTAGAATTCTAATGTTTGCGGATATTGGTAATAATTGTTTTTCTAATTAAACCATACTAAGAAGCTAATAATCCTCATTTAGGATTTTAACTGGTGCATAATTTCTGTTTTTATGGTTGTGTCCTGTGGTTAGCACATGTTACATTTGCCCTAGAAAGACAATGCTTTGTCTTCAGTTGTATTCATCCTGTTTTATTTAGTACATCTGGAAATCAGACTCAACATCACTGTTATGTTCCCRTCTCCTTCCAGTGTTCTGTTATACAACATAGTGTTTTGTAATTCAAAGTTTCTCCCCCATGTGTCTGTCCCAGTCTGTGGTCTATATATAACTTTCCATAGATAGATAATGCATTTCTAGGACTAGATAAATACTGTTGTAACATTCCAGAGGTGAAACAATTTATTAGTCAGTTGACAAAATTGAAAAAAAAAAAATTTTTTTTTAAAGCTGGAAAGAGAACAGCAACTTTGGTTGCTATTTTCTGAATGTACAGCAGATGGTGCTTAACAAATATGCTTTATGACCAATGTCTGAAAGCAGCTAAGCCTGGCAACTTGAATTTTAATGATGCTTCCCAGTCTTTTCAAATAAGCAGTTTGAATAGAAGGTCCCCAACAGGACTGACTTACATCAATGTACACAATGTACACAGTGTTTGAATGAGTATAACAACAGCTCTCCAAAAAAAACATCTCTTGTGTGCTATAAGGAACTATATATATGGAAAGGAATTAGGCATTAGCAGGATTATTTCACTCTTGATCATTTCCCTTTACCTCCAGGCTCATCATAGTTCACTGAACTAATGGGAAGGATCCAAGCCCCCAAGTAGKGCTTTCCACATGGACAAAAAGATGTGAAGAAAATGGTGTGCTGAGACCTAGTCTGATGTCCCCAAACTCTCGTTCAGCCACCTGCCAATGAGAGAAGTTACCTTTTCTTCTGGCACCAGCAGATGAGCCTGTGCTGTGGTTCTGGGTAACCCTTTCCTAGTGTGGGTGGGACCTGTCTCAGGACTAAGCAAGAACTTGCCTCACTGTTTCACCTCTTGGTATCTTATTAGCAAGAGAAGGAAGGTGCTGCATCTCTGAGGTGCTATTTACATTCTGCAGTGTCAAAATGTCAAGATTTAGCTCTAATAAGGCAGCTGTCATTATAAAGGAGCATAAGCTACCATGAGCCAAGGGAATAATATGAAGGGGCACAATGAATCCAAAAGCTAAAGAGAATTTAATGACATGCCTAGTAAAGTTTTAAGTAATATTTATTACTTTAGGCCTCTTTTTCTCTTCCAAAAGAATATTAATGATTTTTAAATGTGCATTTTTAAAATTACTGATTAAAGGGCTCACAATGAAGGCCTCAGAGAGGGAAATTCCTCCTGCACAAACATTGAAAAGGTATAAACAGCAGGAATACAAACCAGTCTATAGCAGTGGTGTATCAACCCCAGCCTTGCTGGGTGTCTTCTGAAGCCTGAAGGTACTTGGCTGCAGACCCTGGGTTGGAGTGACAGCCAGCCAGCCACGCAAAACCCATTGGGAAGACATTCTGTGCATGCATAATCAGCCTAAAATCTCTGGAGTTACTCTGATTTTCAGATGCCCTGCTGGCCTGCTAAATAGGCAGTCATGTCACAGTGCTGCCCCAGTTTCTCTATAGTCAATACTKGATTCCTACTAGAACTGAGACAACTGGCTGTCCACAGGAAAACAATAGATCTTATGTGAAGCTTTGGGGGGTGCAGTGCACATCCTTGCCTACAGCAGTTTTAAAGGCAAGCCAGCCTTTAAGTCAAGTTAATGCAGCTGTGGGCCAAGTGCCGGTGTTAAGACTCCTTTAAGAGCTTAAGCTCATGAGTTGGGTGCTTTTCCAACACATCTGTGTAGGGATGCACATGATGACCTGCCAGTTGGACTTGGATGTAGAAGTCCCACATCTGCAGTAGATTTACTAGGATTCAAAACCACAGTGATTTCAAATACAGACCTGATCAGATTAACTTTGAAAAATACATGGTGCCATGAGACATTATGAATCATACCTACTAGTCCATATGGGGAAGAAAAAACATCAGCTTTGCTGTTTAAACCAAACCAGAATCCAGGTTTTAGTACAAAGGTGAGTGGTCCATTAATGACTCAGATCTCCTGAGACCTGAGTGGAAAAGCTGCCATTAATTCAGCAAAGAGGTTGAAGATCTACCAGGACCTTACATGTGCAAGCCCTGTRAAGGGGCCCTTGTTCCTTGCTCCAGGGCTGAGGAAGGAATAAGAATGCATCTCTCTGGCATATGACTGTACAATTGTTTATGGGCAATGGGAAATGATGTGGATTTATCTGAGGTGTTGCCAAGCAGAAATGGCCAAATTCTCTCTGAAACCTTTRTAACACTAGACAATTAAAGGAGCCTCTGTTTCCTGATCCTAAGAACATTTCGAGGAGTAAGTGATTGCAGCCAAGATTGCTGGGAGCCTGTGTGCAACTGAGTGTCTGTTTAAGCACCATCTGCAGCTGTTGGCCCACCTTCTCCTTTTGTTTAGATTTCTATTCTCCACAGGCTGCTGTGAGCAGATCATGGTGCTTCTGGGGCAATAATCAATACTGCTCTCATTTTAACTCTCTTGCCACTGAGAAAGCCAAGTCTAATATTGAAGTTTCTAAAAACAAACTTGGGCAACAGACTCCATTGTTTAACTTGCTACTTCATTACAATTATAAAGCTGTAGGAAAAAGATTAATTGATATATTAATCTGTCACAAATTCGCAGCATCTACTTTCCTTTCATCAGTCCCATTTTGTAGAGTACTGGGTAAATGCCAAAGCAGACTGTAAAAAAAAATTTTTATAGGCTTCAGAAAGAAACTGTTATTTACCCAGTCCTGAAAAGGGTGTGCTCTCAGGCATGGAGTCAGGTCAGCTCAAGGGTGTGTGCACATGTGTGTTGCATGTGTACCTTCAGTTGGGACGGGGGAAGGCAGAGAAGCAGGATCACTGTSACTGCATCATATGATGTAGGATGCATTGTCCATTTTAATGGTGAAGGCAGCTTCTCTTTCCCCCTCAAATCAGAAAATCCCTTTTTGGTATGGAGAATTGCAATGTTTCCCCACTGTGAGTATTTGAGCCAAAATCCTCTTGGCTACTTCTGTCCCTACCACAGTCAGTAATGTCTTACTGAGAGCTGAACAGAAATGTAGATTTGGCTTTCCACAAACCTCCTYGAAGGAATGGTTAATACTAAAATAGCATTAGAAAAACCACTAAGCAAATCCCTGAAGGAGCTAAAAGGAACAAATTTTACTGCCATATCTACTAGTACCTGATCAGAAATTGCATTCTAGTATTTCATATCTAGGAAATTTCAAAGCTGCCATCCATCTAAAGGGAGGTGTATTCAGCACCAGTTTACAGTGGGGGGAAAAAGAAGAAAAATTGAGAATGGAACCAAGCTAGTTTGCAACTTCTAGTCCAAGACTTGTCCCCTTAGCCAGGGAAGAGTATGTTCAGACACTGTGAGAGGGGAAAGAGCTCGGCTGCAGGTGAAATTCAGAAAGGTGTGAAAGGTGTCCTGCTATTTCAAAGATTGGTCTCTATAATGCTTGCCTAAATGTYGCTAGATTTCACAAGTTTGCCCTATTTTCTCAAAAGTGGAGATGGTAATGTGGAGTTGAGTGTAATAAGGGTATTGTCAAGAGCAGAAGTTATAGTGCCATATAATTTAAAGKCTTTAAGAGCTGCTGTTTCTTGTCTTTGGGTTTCACTCTACCACTGTGAACCGCACCAAGCAAACAGAAAGAAAGCAACTTACATCAGGGAAGGTAAGTGTAAACTCCAAAAGACTTGGAGATATATAATAGAWATAAATTCTTACATCTAATTTTAACACCAAACTGGCTCTTGGGGCRTCCTGTAAGGCTGTAGGTAGCTGCCATTCAATCTGCAACCAAATTCAACTCTTAGTGGCAATAAAATGTATGCCATGTACTTTTAATACAGAGAAAAGAGAAAGGCAATTATACATATCTGTTTAATTTCACTTAGATCAACAGAAATCCCTGTCTCAAGGCACAGAGTGAAATGATTAAGTTCTGAGCAGGAAGTCTGTGGTGGGTCCTTTCAAACTGGCAGCAAGGAAAGGGACTGGGGCACTGCCTTCATTGTGGTTGTGTGTGACAGCAATCTGAAAGTGAGTGAACAAGCAAAGGCAATGTGAGAGCAAGACTGAAGAGAAATCTCGACTGAATTGTGTTGAAAACAACTGCTTTCTGCTGTCTGTGTTTGTAAACAAGACTACAGAATCAAAATCAGCACCTCGTTACTCCATTACTCAGAAAAATATGTCCTACACAAGCAATTTCTAAGAAGATTCTTGTGGTTGACTGATTATGGCCTGTCACAACAATGATCTTCTTCCTGCAGGGTGTACATTATGAGCAGGAATCATCAGAAGAACAATAGATTCAGGGCTCTGATGTTTCACGTGTCTTCTACAACCCTCCCAAGTGAAGGGCTACCTTTCACAAGGAAAGGAAAACGAAAACTCGTCCTTTATTTTTTGGAGCGGTCTCTCATCAATTCCCATTGCTCATTGATTGCCATGACAGTGTTTGGGGTTTGCTGTCTGTGATTCAGTTTCACAGGAGGAAGATGGAAGAGAGGCTCACTCAGATGAATGCCATGAAGTGTCCGCTGTGAGTTAGACATGAATGCTTTGTGTCAGTGCTCTCTGGAAAAACCCTGAAGAAACTTGTCTGGACCCTTGCTAAGACAATGAACAGGATAGAAACATATGTCTTTAAGATTACTTTCCAAAAAGAAGGGCCTCCAGTTTTTAGAAAAGTCAGAATTATTGGTCAAATATTCTATTTGCATAAATCAGTAATATTGACTCCTCCTGACATTTCCTGGCTTAAGGAGCTGGATTCCATTTGGAAGGAAAACAGATACAAATCCATCTTTAAAGCAGCCCAAACAACCAGTCTGGATCTGGACACTGGTTTGATGTGAACTTAATTGAAAAAATCCATCTTCTACTGCTGTGGGACCGACTCCACAGAGGCTCTACGGGAAGCTCAGAATCAGAATCAAAGTTTAGGTCCTGCTCCAAAGCTGCTTTCCTTACATGTCCCTGTTGATATGTCACAACTTGCAAATTGCAAACCTCAGATTATGTTCAAACCTTAGCTCTTGTCTMAAAATATTCACCTGGTAGCCATWTATATATATATATATAWATATATATATAWAWAWATATATRTRTGTGTATGTATATGTATATGCATATATATGTATATAGGTATATATAKGTTTATATATATGTATATGTATGTATATATGCAACGCATTTTTGTTTATTATTCTACTAAACATAAATTAATCTTCTATTCTATATCAAATTCATTCATTCTTGTATTGGGGTACTTCCTACACTCACCTACTTTAACTCCTGAGCCTCTTCCAGATAGTCCAGAAAGTCTAATTCTAGACAGCTTGGTGAAAAAGGGGACAAATTTTTTCACAGTTGAGGAAAATTCAATGAGAAAAGATTCCTGAAAATTTATTACAAGCAATGTCTAAAATCTAGGACAATGCCAAATATTCTTCTCCATAGAGGAATGAAAAATATTATTAGAGTGATATGAAATATTGACTACAAACACCTTGTAAATATATTTCCTCCTGTAATTGTAGGGGCAAGCTKAACTG
>CADDXX010000148.1:1601416-1745214 GCA_902810485.1 Alauda arvensis | reverse complement strand
TTTYTTTTTTTGTAGGAATTTGTAACCATGCTCTACTGATAAATTACCTATACCAAGAGGAAATAAACCAGCATAATTTTCAGTTGAACCATAAGCCACTGATAGTGCATTATTAAAAAACTATATTACTAAAAAGCTGTGTATATATATAATSTTTATAGCATTTAAGGTAAAAATGCAAGGATTTTTTTTGACATTTTGAAGACAAGTAGTTTTGCAAATTACTCTTTGTTAGTTGTTTTCATTACCTGTAAACAAGAATTTCATAGCCATGCATCATTGTTCAGAAAAATTGATTAGAATAGGGTTAAAATGCATTTGTACAACACAGTTCCTCCATGAATTTGGTTTTAAGGTTTCCTTTACTCACTGCATAGAATAAACAACAGAAATAAAATTTTAGATGGGTAACTTTGGAGATTTATGTATAYAAACTGCTTTTATTAGATGTAAAGTATTAAAAGTTTTGCTTTGAATAATAAAAGGCCATTTAAGTTATTCATAAACCAATTGGTTCTTAACAAGTGGTAACAGTCAAGGGGGAAAAATGTAATAACTGCTAACAGATTAATGTTTAACTCTTTTGGGATTTTTTGGTGAATGTCTTAATTCACAAGAAACGAATACATGAAGTGATTTTGCTTTGAAGGCAGTAAGCTGAGGTAATCTATTTAGAAGTCTCCATCTTCAGCTGTGCATCACATGTGTRAGTACTTTCTTTGAGGACCGTGGGGCCCGGATGGCCGCGTCTCAAGGAGCAGCAGCTCTCAGTTTGATAAGCATTTCACTTCAGGGATTCTTTCAGCAGATTAAAGGAGGCTCCAGGCAGCACAGAAAGTCAGACAGTCTCTGAAGGTAGGAGCTGTCAGCAGAGCTGCCTGAGTGGGTGTGTGACTCGGATGAGGTGTGCACATTTCCCTCTGTYAGGTGTAACCAGCGGCGATGCCCAGCCGCGTGTCCAGAAACATCCACCCARAGGAACAGCAGGGGCATGTTTGCCAGAGGCTTCATTCAAGGCAGTTTGTGTTTCCACTGTCTCTTCACACAGAACYGCTTCTCCCTGATGTGCCAAGACTTCCCTTTTTTCTCCCCACCTGCCCTCAGAGTTAAAAACCATCTTCTCTCTTGATTATTGCCATCTGTTTTGTTGCGATCTCCATCAGGGTGTGCAAAATAATTACCAGGCTCATTTTCTGCTGGTCTGAAAATAGAAGTGGTTTCTCCCAGCATATTGAGGATTCCTCTGTCCTGTGGAGTTCAACTGCTTTTATTTGAAGGCCCTGACAAGAAATTAATGAAGCCTCCTTTACTCAAGTTTTCAGCTGGAGTAAATATTTTAAAAATTCTGCTCATGCCAAATAAAATGCAGTCTTCTCTCTGAAGATTTTTTTCTCTTTTATTTCCCTGTGTATTTAGAGGSCTCTTGGTCAACTTTTCCATCTGTCTCTGTGGGTTTCTGCTGCTGGTAATGGTTGAAATTTGGAGCTTGAGTGGACGCCTCAGAGGGAAGAAGACTGAGCCTCTTTCTAGAGAACATTATTGCAATTTTAGTGTGGAGTGTTTTGACCAGCAGTTGTAAAACTGCCAGCWACAGCACATGTTGATTTTCTTTCAGCTCAGAGTCACTGTGAATATGTATCATGGTGTTCTCCTCCTTAAGGGGCAAAAGAAAGGATTTTGGGATACAGAAGGGCAAGTTTTACGTAATTGCTGCCGTAGAGGTGAAGGGATATTACAGCATTTCAATATGACTCATTTAATTAGTCCAAAGCCTCCAGGAGRATGGACTGCTATGAACAGCAAAATGTCTGGAGTAAAGGGGAAAAATGGTTTCCAGAATTAAATGTTCACCATTGCAAACAGAACATTTCTTACAAACTGTCTCCATTTGACATCAAGTTGTTGGAATATGTACAGTTGGTGTGTACATRTGTAGCACATAAGAGAACATAACAAGGATTCTATAAAGATACTACAGCACCCAAATATTAAACCTCTCATCATGGTTACAAGAATASAAGAAATTCAGAAATTACACTTTATTTGCAATCTGCAAAGGACTCAGTATGGCCTATTTAACTAGGTGCAGAATAAATTTTAATTTTGGATTAATCTCTCCGGGAATAGTTTTTAAATTCTCTCTTGCATCTGTGATTTGCATTAATATATGCAAAGCATTGTAACAGTGTATTCTATCCAAAAGCAGTTCTCTTCAAAATTAAATGCTCCATTTTGAGAAAGGGAATTATCTTTTGTTTTAATAAAAATCCCTAAACTTTTTTTTTAACCCACAGTAATCTAGATTTTACAGCAAAATGCACAAAACATCTAGAAATATCAACTTTAGAAGGTTTCATTTTGCCTGATATTAAGCTGGATAATTCCTTCACAATGTATGCATATATGCTGGTTACACTGGAGTGTTAYTGAGAGCATCTGTGCATGTAAGCATATGTATAGATAACTATTTTCTACTTATTCTGTGGAGATGGCAGATCATGGTATTCTTTCCTTTAGTAAATCTGATTTTTTAATCCTGAGTTTGCTACTCAGCCTGTGTAGGACAATTTCATACTGATTTCTCTGAGAGTTTTGCTGAGTTACAGAATAGGAAGTTAATGGTATCTTCAAATTCTGAGTGACTGTCATTTTTTCTCCTGGGCTTCAGAGACCAGATACCCTCATGTACTTGGCACTGGTGAGCACACAAATCCTGTGCTCAGTTCTGGGTCCCTCAGTACAAGATGGACATTGAGGTGCTGGAGTGTGTCCAGAGAAAGGAAATGGATCTGGTGAAAGATTTGGAGCACAAGTTGGATGAGGATGATTAACAGTTGGACTCAATGATCTTGGAGGTCTTTTCCAAACTTAACAGTTCTGTGATTCCACAATTGTTTCACATTTCCTRATAGCCAGAAACCTTTTTGTCCTGTTTGTATGGAAACACTCCCAGTTTATTTTTTTTTTCAGATTTCAGAATATTGTCAGCTTATACCCTGCTGAAGGTTTCTGGATCATGAAGAAGAATTTTAAAAAAATTTCAAAACCCTTGTGGGGACTGTGCCCTGCTTTCCTTTTGTCTATTTAAGYAWTTTTTTCAGATTTGAATCTGTCTTAACTGCATAGATGTCCTGAAAAGGTCAGAAGAATAGCCATTTGGAAAGGTAAATGCTCTATTTAAGGCTGTACCAATTTTATTTATGTCTTTTTGATCATTTAGTTTGTTTTCTGTGACTGAAGAATTCACAGTCATCTTAACATTTCCCACACTTAGCTTCATGAAAGAGCYCCACGACCTGTAATTAATGAGAAACGCTATAAATGTCACCACTTTGCTCAAGAAACAGTTCTATTTTTACTTGATTCTTGACATTCAGATTTGTTAGCATGCTCATGTGTGTTTTACAACATTTCTTGTTTTACAGCTAATTCAGCATCTCAACTGTACAGGCTAAATRGCAAATACCTTTTCACAGATTGGACAAATGCAACTTAGAAAAAGATTCTCTATGGTCAATCACATTTTCTTTGTTATGAGATTACTGTGACTTTTTTTAGTCACTTTGACTGAAAGTTTAAATGCATCCCTCTTGCTGAAAATCTGTGACAGAAATGAGACCAATTCTCCCCAGGTTTGGATGTGGGCACAGCAGTGCCTTCCTCTTGCAGGTGAGGGGTGCATAAGGTCCTGTAGCCTCTGGATTTAGAGAACCACAACAGAACTCACAAACTCAGTTTTCAAAACCTTTGGTTTTCTTAGTTCTAGTTGCCAGTGCAGGTGCTTTCATAACAGAACTTAGGAAGTGCAAGTACAGAAATGTAACAGTTTTTGTGACTTACAGCATAAAATTGTAATTCTTGAAAACAAAACTGAGCTAGGTATTATGGTCATGGTCTGATGTCTGATGGCTAATGAAGGATAAATGCTTAAATAGGATAGTTAGAGTGAAAGCATCTGGATGGGATTTTAAAAATAATTCACATTCAAAATCACTAATGCCTGTGATTTTTTTTTCCTTCCGTTTACTCTGTTTCTCTTGTAGAGGTTTTAAACTCCTGTTGTGCCWCTTTGCCCATGGACTACATAAAATATAAAAAAACATATAGCARTTTTCTGCAACAGTTAATGGTAGGTCTTCCCTTTGTCTTGTATACCAATTTGCTTTCTAAAGCAAAGTTTTTTGGTTTCACATTTTAATTTTGGTGTCCTCTCATCTTACATGACCAGATGAACCAGTGTTTCTCCCCTTACAGATAACTGGAAGAGAAAAATTGCATTTGTATTTGAAATTATGGCTGAGACAGTTGAATTAACAACCTGGAATTAGGATAATATCTATAACTGGAGTATTAGTGCCATCTCATATTTAGAAAAGGGAAGTGTGAGGGAGATTCCAGTATCAATGCCTTTCTAGGGGCTGATCTGTGGTGGGTGTGTCACAGTAATATAACATGGAGAGTCCTTGAAGGTGAGGAGATGGGTGCAAGGCACACMAGAAACAGGACTAGTAGCAGCCCAGAGCAAACAAGACTGTTTCCTGATCAGTATATTTAAAGAGATTTTTTTTCCAAAAAATGTTGAAGGAGATCTTCAAACATCTAAGCTTCTTAAMCATGCTGCTTTAGTCTTAAGTAGCTTCTCTATGATGAGATAATGGTGTACTAGCTCTGAAATGTAGAACATGAATATGCTCTTGATACAGTTATTTTTATAAAGTAACAGATAATTTTTTCCTATTCTAAAAGCATGTATTAAAGCCTTCAAAACTGAACATCTTTTAAGATGACATTTTAAACCACTCAATCAGGTGGGAAGTTGTTTTCAAGAGAACTTATGGTTTAAAACACAGGAACAATGCAATGCATTCATAAATAACTTGCTGCCATTGCTCAATCTGGTAGTGATTTACATGCAGAAGGTCTCTCTCTGTTCATGGTGTACGTTTCTAATTCTTTTTCTATTAGAGGAGGAAAAAGAAGCTAAATTTTGACTCAGAAATTACATAAAATGATCACACAAATCAATACTCTGCTTCCAATTAGTGTTTCTAATTTTGCATCACTTTTCTCATCATTTACTTGTAATGAAAAAGCAAGGATTTCAACAAGAGTTTTGTTACTTACTTTGTTCATTCAAACCAGCCAGAATTTCATGCAGGGACAGTAAATCTGCTAAAATGATAGTGGGGGTCAGGGGAAGGGGTTTGGATGGGGGGTGCTGGGAGACTGGGACCTTTTTTTCCCCCCTTCCAATTTTGGCAATGGGTGGTCTTCTAATATTTTCCATCCTTCTCTCTGTTTCCTCTGTTCAGCCAGTGGAATAGAAAATAGACCAAAAAGGCAGCAAAGCACTGCTCCCTCTGGCCCAGGAGCTGGGTCTGGGAGGGAACAAGGCAGGAACAAGGGTTTGTGTGTGTGTGTGTGTGAGGGTGTTGGGTACTGATGGATTTGTGAAGGGCCGTGCAGGGAGGCAGGATGCACATCCACAGGAACCCAGTGTCTTCGAGTTCTGCTGCTTTAGAACCAGGTTTCTTCTCTCTATCTGGCTTGCTCCTACCCGTCACACAAAAAGTGCAGTGCTGGTTGTTGCCGGCCCCCTGCACCTTCTGAGGAAACAAAAAGTCCTGAGATACTCGGTAACAATCCTGTTTTATGCCAGCTGCAGTTTGGATGTTTAATTTCAGAGAAACTTTATAGATAATGAAATATTTCCCTCGGAAGCCAGCGGGGAATGTTCGCTTCATTCAGGACACCCACTAGAGGGAGTGCTGATAATGTCTGAACGTTGAAGACATTTAAATTGTGTTAGCAACAATCGTGTGAATCTGGGGCACTAAGTAAAGATTTGGGTTCCTGTCTCTCTTGAAAGCCCTATTACATACTAAATCAGGAATCAGAGGGTTTCTCARTGCTCTGTAAACACTCTGGATAAAATGGTTTTGAAGCAAGGCTGATGTTTCCTTTCTGACTCATAACTGCATTGATGAAAGACTGCACTGAAGAGCATTTTTGATGATAAAATGAGCTTTAATTGCCATCAGGAATGACTTATGGGTGGAATTTAAAGGCTATTTTCTTCATGAGTAAGATTTGTATATCAGAATGGAGCCCTTCTGATCTCCAGGAGTAATGTTTTTAAGCTGAATTAAGAATTTAAAGTTACATSGGCATTCAGATGTTTAGGGATTTTCTCTCCAGAGTTGAAATAACCTCTAGTTGGAGGAGAGAAAAGGAATGAAATATATTTTTTTCCTTTTAAATTGATTTTTTAAAGCAAACACCTTAATATTAACATGCAGTGGGTGAAAAAGCAAGGCAGCTTCTGAAGAGCTTCTAGACACTGAGGGGACTTGGGGACTGCAGTGCCTGAGTATTTATGTTTGTTATGTATTCATCCAGCCCCCAGAGGGAAAGCTGACAATCCAGGGTGGGATACCTACACTCTGCATGCAGATGGGGGAAGGAGTGATGCATTCAAACAGGAGCTGTAAACATTTGGGCAGTGAGTAGGAACCAGTTAGCACAGGTTGTCATCTGCACAGTGTTGGTGCACATGAGTAGCTGTCACTATCATTCTTTTTTCACTTGGTCGAAAACCTTTTACATCTTTAGGAAGAGTTACTTATGTGAATCAATTTTTATTTCACTCCTGCATTTCTTTCCCATCTCTTCATCCTTTGGTAGTTGTGTGAATTGTGACATATATCCACAGCTCTAATGCCTATTTGAGTGTCTTCTTTCTTTTTCTCTTCTTTTATAATCCCAACCCCATGAAATACAATTTTATTAGTATAATTCKGAGCAATAAATGTGATAGCAATAGATTATTTCACAAGACAGACTTCTGGGGTTTTTTTTGTGTTTGTTTATTTATTTTTTTTTGGACACTCTTACACAGCTAGCAGGCAAAGGGGGGCAGTACAATCAGTGATTTCCTACCATGGAACTCTCTTTAACCTGTTTTATTTCCCTTCCCCCCCTCCTAGGCTCTCTTCCTCTCTTAGGATTTCTGTCTCTGGCAATGTGCAGGCAGGGAGAAGGGGATKTGGTGCTACCTGGGCCGTGCTCAGCCTGGCAGACAAGAGGGGCATTCTGTCACAGCTGGAGAGGGGCCCCAAAGCACCTTGCCATACACTGGGTTCAGAACAATCCCACACCCCTGAAATTTGATGACAGCAGTCAGGAGAGGTAAACATGACATGGATTTTCACAGGCAGTGAAAGATGGAAAACAACAAAATGTTTTTCCTGATTTTTTTGTATTTAATTTCATAAAATATTCTATTTTGAGATATGGAACATCTTTTACATAGTTACTGGTCTATTTTTGACCCTGCATCAGACGTTACTGGTATGGAATTCTGTAGATACCTGTAGTAAGTATTTCTTCATGCCAAGGATCTTCACATTTCTGGTTAGAGATGGGAGCAGCATCTCCTTGCTTTTGACCCTTGTTTCTTTGCAGAGGTTTAGTCTCTCAAGTTTCTGTCTGTCACCTCTGAACAAGGACCAGTCAACAGATCTGCATAGCACAGCAGAACCTAGGGAAAGCTGAGGCTGGCAGGGGTCTCTGGAGACTGTACAGTCCAAACTGTTGTKAAAAGCAGGACCTTAAACTGAGGTTTTACAGGTTCCTGTCAAATCCAGACATTTCCAGCAAGGGAGATCCTGTAGGACAACCCATTTTAATGTTCATTTTTTCTCGTGTTGCACAGTTTTTCCTTATCATATGGCATTTCTTCCAAAATAATTTGCATCCATTGCTTATTTTTTTTATCCTTATGCATCCTTGTGGAAGGAATTTCTCTTTCCTCTGTAATTACATTTCAGGTTTTGGAAAAATGTGATTAGCTTTTCTCAAGACTTCTCTAGATTGAATATACCCAGTTCCTTCACTTTTAATTCATCTCTCAAGTCCTACTACCCTCTCAATCGTATTGGTGGCCCTTCCCTCTCCAAGTTTTTAGTGTCTTTCTTGAAGTGAGGAGTCCAAACCTTGACCTAGTGTTGCAGGTGTGCCCTAATAAGTGCCAAAGGGCTGGAATAATCATAGCTCATTTATAATTAGCTGATTGTCCTCTTGTTGATGCAACTTGTGACAAGGTTTGCTTTCACTGCTGCAAGGGCACCCTGCTGRAACACATCTGGGTTGCCACCCATCAGGACCCCCCAAGCTGTGCCTTCAACTGCTGTGTGGGATTGCTGCATCCCAGGTGCAGCATTTAGCATTTATCTTTGTTAAACTTCATGCAGGCCTTTTTGGCTTGCTTTTTTTTTTTTTTTTTTCACACTGCCCAGGTGTGTCTGTCTATGAGGAGGCTCTTTGCTCTGGCAGATCTGCCTCCTCTCCCAGTGTGGTGTCATTTGTGCATCATAGTCTGATATATTAACATGCACCCTGGCAGGAGAGGCTCTGGAATGCTCACAGGTAAAGGTTTGATTGTCTGGGTGAACAGGCAATAATGCCCAGCTGGATCAGAGCTGTATCATGTGGTAGTCAAGTGTGAGTTTAATGCTCAGCTTCCCTGAGAACTGGGAGAAGGAAGAGAGCATTTTGATAAAAGCATAAATAGCCAAATAGGTTTTTATTTCCGAATCTGACATAAAGTGACACAATTTTGCAAAACTAAAATRCTGTTTGGTAGTGCTGTCTTGGAGAATGAACTGTATTAGTGTAGCTTTCAGAAAAACTAAAAAAATGTGCCATTTTTCAGCTGCCTGTGYAAATGTACATGGCATCAATCTGCTGTCAAAGACTTCTAATCATAAAAAGAGAGAACATGATAGATGGGGAAAACAACACTTGGGCAAGTTATAATTTGAAGACCAAAAAAAGTCACTGATATGAATAGATTGTGTGCCCAGAATAGACCAAATAGTGGGAACTGAATTTAAAGAAAAGGATCCCATTACCAAGCATATGGTTTTGCAACTAAATCTAAATCTTTGCATTCTAGAGTCAATAGCATAACAGGAACAATTGCATTAGGGGTGTTACTTTTCAATTCTAGAAGAGAACAAGAGAAAATTAGTCTATATATTCAAGCCTGCTTGTGTCACTAATTGTTTCCTTATGGTAAATTCAGTGTGATCTGAAAGAACTGTGATGTGAGTGTCAGGTCTGCATTTTGTCAGAATTGCTGTATCTGCTTTTGGAATCCTTGGAGYGTATCTGGTGCTTCCTCACTACAGGCTGAGTGTCCAGCTGAATGAATGGTACCTGTCCCAAAACCACAGGCTCCACTTAATGCATGGCACCTTGAGATATTTACTGTTTAAATAGCAGATAGATAGATAGTCTGGCTATTCTCTCTTCTTTCTTTTTTTTTAAACTCTGGATGATGTGTGTGGACAGCAAGCAGGCTATTGTATTGCCAGATGGCATCTGACTGCCTACTTCCTTACCACTACAAGAAGACTGTAACTTTGTCAAATGAAAGGAACTGGTTAAAAAGAAAGAGAATTATTATGCATTTGGAGGAATAAAACAAGGTTCAGTGCAATATGGCCGTGTCATAATTATTGAGTTAATGATGCATTAAAATCTCTCTGAGAAATCTTCAGAGTGGGAGAAGAGGGAGTTTCTAGTACATCACAAGTTTAATATGGAATGAGAAACACTAATACATAGTAATTGTTCTGAAGCCATCTGTGCATAAGCTATATTTTAAAGCATGAATTTATTTGCTGTGGGACTAGTCATGCACRAAAACACTCCCTCTCATCTATTTTCAGAACAAAACCATGAGACTTATCAAATGTTTAACACTGATGCTTTGTGCTTAAACTAGAAATTCCTGCTGTTGTTGCTTTATTCTTCCCCTGCAGATTTTATTGCTGTTTTCTGCTTCTCCTTATGGATGAATATTATAAAGGTTTTMGTTGCTTTAAGAGACTTGTTGTTCTAACAATAATTTGTTAGTCATGGTCTCCTTGAAGTTTTGAATGCCTTTGGATAAAAGCAGATTTGAAGCTGGTATGAGATTAAAAAACTCTTGCTAAATGTAATCAATTTGATAAAGAAAAAAACACAGTCTGAATTACTGAGTGTTATTAGTGATTGCTCTAACAACCCAGCAGCCTGTAATTTATTTTTCCATTCACCCACATAGGCACACAAGTTTCTGCTCCTTTTTCTGCCCCAGATTTCTCTGCTGCTCTTCAGAATTGCTCCTCTGCAATTGGCTGGACGATTGTCAAGGCTTCCCAGCGTGTTCCTGCCAGAGCAGCCTTCTGCCCAGCCCCAGGACCTCWGTGGCACAGATGCACTGTGGCATCTCTGCTTGGAAATGTGCTAACATGCTTGTCTTTTTCACAGAAATCTCTTCTCCACTGCACTGCGTTTTGTTTTCAGAGGAACAYCAGGGGCCTGCTTCTCACCTCGTATGAGCTGACAGGTTTAAAATATACCTACAAGGCCACTGATTGATATTTATCTGTTATGCAATGAAACTGGAGTTTTGGTCTACAGAAGAGAACAGTAAAATTCTTCTAAATACTAGATGACAAGTMTCACCGATTTTAATTTAAGAACAGGCCATTTTTAAGCCCTATTCTTAAGTTAGGGTTTAGTAAAACCCCATAGGCTGTAGTGAAAGGCATAAACTGTGATAAGTATGTTGATGAGATGGGTGGTAAATGGATCTTATCTACGTGCTGGATTTTTTTCTCTATCTCTGTCTTCAACAGAACTTTAAATAATTGTAACAAGGTGTCATAAAAAGATTTCTCCCAGASATGTGCTAAAAATATCTACAGATCTGTCAAATTGCCATTGCCTTTCATACTGAAAGAAGAAATCTCTAAGAAGATGACTCTGAAGGATATGAACAGGTATGCTGAAGGAGCACATCTCTCAGTGCTGCTTTTCAAGCAGCTTTTCTTGTTTCTGGAGGAAGAGGGTGATGGCAGGGTTGTCTGTGCTGGGGTTATAAGTCTTGTACAGAACTGCAGCTTCCACAGATGAGTGACACGACCTTGAGCAACRCTGTGAAGGCTATTGCAAAGGGTATCGAGAGAAAAAGTACTGTCTCATCTCTCAGCCCTGGTACAAAGAAAATGTTCATGCAGAAGAATGGATTTTCTACCAGRAAGGCTTTAATGATCACAAAGTTATTTTCTCAAACTCCCAGTCTCAAAAGGTAAAGTAACTGTGATGGCTTTTGCAATCAAGAGTTGTTTTTTTTTTTCTTTACTTATATATATGCACTACCAATGAGATGAGAACGAGGTGTCCTACAGTCTTTTCTGTCTGTCCCTCTTGCAACAAGTAATAACACATACCCCAAGGCAGGCATGCAGTTTTTCTCCGTGCTTTCTGGCTATGGCTCAGTCCCTGCTGCTTCATAGAGCACTAACCAGAATAAAGGCAGTGCCTTATAAACAGGATTTATGTCTGACCTGGTCTAGATGTTTGTTGATTTTTTTATTTCTTTTGGGGAGAGTAATAGGCTGGCAAAGTCCTTGAAAGGCAATATAAACAACCACAGTGAAAGGAAAAAAAGTCCCTGACCTGTTAAAATGTACAAATAGAATTTTAATGCAGGATGTTGCAGGCCATGTTATTCACAAGTTGATGTCTCTGCACACCCACAAAAGCTAAACGAGAACACTTAGCTTTTATCAATGCAGTTTGTCATGTTCAGCTTAAGGGGGTTTTGGCAGTTACCCTTGATAGGTGTGAGTGTTAATTAGACTATAGCTTATGCCACAGCTCTTGCTCAAGGTTTTCTATGATCTAGTGATACAAACTTTGTGCAGATAGAAGTGGAAGCAGACTGTCTGGCTTTCTGAATTGTGCTTGGAAATGGGCTGGTCCGAGGCACCAGGATGTCTGACCCACACCCACCCCTTGTGAGGACTCAAGGTACAATTAGCACTGGTGGCATCAGAAGAGCACAATTGAATTGTGCAGCACAACCCTGCCCCCAGCTCATTCAAATGTTTAGTTTATGGATAGATGGATAACTCGGCTGCAACACCAAATTCAGTTACCCAGGAGGAGTTTGCTGGTGGCACACTGGGCTAGATCAGTTTATGCTGGATGTGGAGGGTGTGTATTTTATCAGCATTAGGGCTTCCTTGGCTCATCACAGGAGYAGGGAGAGAGGAATTCTACAAGGTTGTTCATGAGCTCAGACTGAGAGGGGATGGAAGATAAAGATTTTGATTTGTGTAGTTTTAAATGTTAGATGCAGAGGAATTCTGGAGGCTGTCCAGAGGACTAAGTGGCTTTCCAGATACTTAATAGACTACCTACAGTTAAACTGGGATATTGCCATGTRCTGATTGGAAACATAAAAACCTTGTCTGTGTTCACTAAAGTCATCCATTATTGTCATCTTCCCATAATAGTGTCTTGAATAAATGAAATCACTATTAAARGAAGGGGAAGAAAGATGACAGTACTGCATGTTCTGKTTTTTGTTAGACACCTTTGAGGTGGGAAAGATGTTAACAGYYAGACAGATTGGGGRTGATTTATTTTAACACAGACCTTTGGCAATGAAAGGAATGACATGCCTCCTTTCATAGAAAGTGAAGGCTTGCCCCAGACTTACTCCCCTCTCCCCTGTGAAGTTGGGGTGCCCACAAGATGTCTGTTAAATATCACGTGGAAGAGCTGCTGTGTTCTGCTGTATGGGAACACAGCTGTTTGTGCCCTGTGTAGAAAACAGGGAATCACGGAGATCTGCTGGATATGGAAGGAAAATTTTCAGTGTGAGAGCCAGGTACTATCCAAGGGCTTTATAGCTCCTAACATCTGAGATTTCTATTAGGAAGGATTATAATATTGTGATGGGACTTGTAATTTACATTTACAAGGCTTTTACAGGTTGGATGGCCCCCTTCACCACTTGAATAGTTGCTCAATGTAGCCATCAAACCATAGSAGAGCCTCTCTCCAAAGCAGAGTGTCAGTTGATTCCTTATTAACAAATGAAATTTGGAAACCTGCTCTAAGGAGAGGGGCTGAAACTTGATCTCCATTATCAAAATCTTACTGGAAAAAATAAAACAAGGTAAAGTCTATTTTATRAAATATTGACAAATGCCCACAGAAGACCTTTTGGCTCTATTCAAAGGCATGAATGAGAGTTTTGGAGGCATAAGTTAGTTGAAAGTGTAAGCTGTGTCAGAGTCTACACTACTAGAACTGCTGGTCTTCTCTAACATCCTGAAAGCTGCAGATCTATTTCATAATCAGACAGCGATTACATAGGAAGGAGGGTAGTTGCCAGTGCACAGGGATTAGTCCTGGGCACTGTGGTGGACTGTGGTACTATTAAATTCATAGGAAGGCCATTGACAGCTATAATTGGCAAGTAGAGCTTTCCCCTGCTCAGTGCCTGAGCAGGGGCCAGGGGCCAGCTTGGGCCAGGGACCACTCTCAGTAGGCAGTTTAGAAGGGACTGTCTTGCTTTGGAGGGTGGGAGAGATCAAGAGTATAAATGCAGGTGCTCTTTGCACATTAGACAAGCTGGCTTTAAAATACTGTTTGACCAAATAGTATTTTAAAACTTTCTGCCAAATGTATGTTCAATTTTGTCTTGGATAATACTAGTACTAATACTAACACTAAATACCTACTGCTACTACTACTGCTGCTGCTGCTGCTGCTACTATTATTATTATTAATATCATTATAATTATCATTAAGCAATAAGAGTAAACCATACTGTAAATTTCCATTACATTATGATTCATCTATTTTTCCTCTTWCATCTAAGAAATGCTTCAAGAAATGCTATTTCTAGCCACAAACCAGACTATATTCATTTGCTCATTTCTTAGTTCTGACGTTACCTGCACTGCACCCTTTAGGGAATTACTTCCTCCCCTCAAGCAGCTTATTGAAATGCTGCCTTGTGACACAAAATATTGCAGTATTTGGGCAAAAAAACATATCAGGAAATAGTTTTGCCGCTATTGGTTGCTTGTTGTCCCATTCCCTGMTAGCTGGTTTCACAGGGTTAAGCAGTAACATTTCTTTGCATGAACCAACGTTGAATTTTTCATTTGTTAACAGAGATTGTGAATGCAATTTGAAACATAAAGATTCTGTTATTGCAGACTTTGACTACTTTTGCCCTTGATCTTTCTCAGTGGGTGTTTTCATGATTTTGGTGTCAAGGCTGCATTCAGTGCTTCTGCAGATAAGAGATGCCAACGATGTGCCCTTCCTGTAGTATACAGGAAGTATCTGAATCGTTGTACATAATGCTTTTTATTTCCCTTGATTTTTATTCAGCAGGTAAAAGACTGATTGAAAGAGGAAATGTAAGTGTTTTGAAACTCTGATCAGTTTAGGCATCTCTTCATTCTCTAGATGTCAAAAGATTGTGAACTTTTGGCGGCCAAACTGTGTGTAATGTACCAGCTTTTCATATCCAGAAATCAATTTAATACAAGGCACATATAGGAAACTGTGCTTGGATATCCTTTTGGCTTCTCAGTGMATTCTTCATTCTTTCAGCCTTTCTTTACTCTTCAAGCAATTTTTTGTTTGTCTGTTTCATCTTTTTCTGGTATTCGTGAGTATTAAATGGATTGTAGAATCCCTTTGCAATAAGTAGTCCTGCAGATTATTATTACTTGGCAGTTAAGGAGGTTATAACTTCTAATCCATCTGTCTAGACTAGTATTGATGAACCTTGGAACAATGCATGGTGTAATATTTTTACCCAGTTTCTATGTCTTTCTGCTTTTGTGCTGCCTGAAAGTTATGTCAGACACAGAAAGAAACAATTATGATATCCAGGCAAAAAGAGTATATGTGTTGGATGCACCTTTTTGGGTGGGAAAATACTGCATATCAAACTTTTACAGCAAGAACATTTTTACCTACAGCTGTCTTTACTGTGAGACCTTCCTGCAAATTTTGTAAACTCTTTTGCCATCCAAAAAAGTGCATCTATTCCTTCCTCTGTTGGTTAGGAATGGGATCCCTGTCATACCTTTAGTGCAACATGCCCAGGGTATGGCTCATGGTACTCACAGGGTTCCATGCAAGGTGATGAGTGGGGTAATTTTCCTGTGTGCCCACAAATACAGGAGGCCATTCAGAGTTGGTGGAATAAGCAGCTGCCTCAGAGCATCTCCTGGGCTGTGGGAGCAGCAAGCCCAGCAGCATCTGGCTTTTCACAGAAGTTGTATCCTTCAATCATCTACTTGAGTGTTTTATATTATTATCTGTGAAGTGGGTGATCAGCACACATAAATGTATAGTCTGAGGAGAAAAACTGTARCTATAATTATTGCTTTCATAGATCTATAATTTCTGTAAGTGGATATTTAATCTGAAATATAAGAAACCCCAGACTGTAAAAAGTGTGTTTCTATTGGAGACATAGGATTGAGAGAGGAGGAAAGATGCTGTAGCTGTTGAACTACATTTCCTTCACTTCCATTTACTGCTACTGTAGTCTTTGGGTTTATTTAATGTTACTTTAAATAGGAAAAAAAAAAATTGTACTGGGTGGATTTTYCCCCCAAAATTGACAACAGAAATTTGGCAGTTGACAGTACGCTGGCATTTTAAATTGATCTTCTTGCAGGAGGTGCACAGCCTCCAGTTGACAAGTTGAATGGTTGCCAAGAAATACAGCTGGAGGGTACCTGCTGTCACTGTGCTGCATGAGCAAAACCAGATGGGGACAAGTGTTTTTGGAAACAAGTGTCTTTGAGCCCACTCATTATTTTGTGCTAGCCAGTGCAGCCAACTTCTGGGTGGCATCTTGTTGTCTGTAAGTCTGACTACTGCCAACTTCACTTTTTTCTTCTCTGCGGTGGAGTCTTGATTGCCTATTTCCTGTCAAATGGGAGTTGAGTTAAGCTAAGCCTTTTTAAGACAGGTTCTTGTCAAAATGGAACTGTTCTGAGAAAGAAAATGTCATCTGTTTATGCTTTGCTATCATTTGACTTTTCCAGAAAGCCCTGAGGCATGTCTGCTTAACACCTGCAAAATAATAATTATAAGGCTTTTGATACTCRGTGACTATTCTAATAATGCACACATTCACCAAACGTTTAATTAGAACTGTTTTAGTGCAAATCCCTTGGTCACAGAAAGAATTCTAATGATCCTTGTCAAATTAAAGGAAAAGCTATTACACTGTGCAAATATGACAACATGATTGAAGTCCCTCCTGGAAATGCAACAGGGAAAGCCCCTCTGTGGTTTATTATGTTATCTATGTGTTATTTTAACACATAATATTGTTTTACCATAAAATTTTGATTTGAGAAGATTTTCATAGCGTGCAGTTTTGCAGAATGCTGGTTTCTGATGCTACCGAGCTTTGAAAACAATTACACAAAGTRCAAGTTTATATCTTTCCATTTTACTAATCTCAGAACACATCCAAAAGCAGTTTAGATGACAGTTATGTATGCAAATGTTGATTAACTGCTGCAGTTTACTCAAACCACGACATTTACTGTGCATTTTACTGTCATTATTGTCTCACTCACATTTACAGTGTTAAAGTGCCCGAAACGCTAAACTGAGATTTTGGGGAACAGATGAGGAGACWCCCTGATCTTCATGAAACTGCTCTGTGATGCTGTCATTAAACAACACAAAGTGAYGCTATGCAGCCATTTGATGGATAAATCTGGGCTTGTGTAAGTCAGCATTTCTTTCATTTGATCTAACTGAATGTACCAGTTTTCTTGACCTTCTGTTCCATGCTATGTAGTTATACTTTATTTTTATTTTACTGAAGTAATTTAAATTGCTTTAGTGGTCCAGTAAAACATTCTGGGTGGAAACTTGCATTGGATCTGTGTCTTGCAGCAAGTTTGACAAAACTTGAACTTGACACAGAACCATTCTTGGTCAAACATGAGCAAACTTTGATCAATCTTTTGTATAACTTTTTGTAGTAGCTTCCACTAGAAAACCGTAGAAAAAAGGATGGCAGCTGAGGATGTTGATGACCAAATAACTGATGATCTATGATTGAGATTGTGATGGAGACTCRGGATTAACTTCCAAATGTCGTGAGTTAGAGAAATTTGTTATAGAAATATGTCTATCTGGGAAGGTATAAACCTGTGAGTCAGTGTGGGTAGAGATGCTGGTATCTCAGTTCCTTTTCCTAGTACTTACTCTTGTGTCCTCCTATGACACTGWGAACTAAGTATGTTCTTCTCCATGCTGCTTATGTGGCAGGTGCCTCAGGCAACAYGGTGTCCCACAGGAATTCCTCACAGAGGAGGGATCTTCTGCAATCACAATCCCACTAGGGCAAATAGGCATAGATGCCAAACAAAAGCAAGGTTATCAAGGACAGGTTGCTTTTCTCACCTGACTCTCATGGGGCCGTGTAATAGCCATGTCCATTTGCACTCCAGATGGGGAAAGCAGTAGTACCCTTGCACTCCTGTTAAACCTCTTGCTCACCCATCAACAGTTCTCTCCTTTGGTCAGTATTGCTTTTTTTTGGGATTCATGGCTTCCAAAGCAGGTGTGGGGAAGATTTGCATTGAGAAGGAGGCTGAGATAGCAGTGTAGTTTTGMAGACAGAAAGGCCTGGTCCAGGTCTAATACCTTTCTGCTGCAGTTCCCCTATCTGAAAAACATCAAGATTTCCTTTTGCTCTTTTAATATTTACTTGGTTTAGGGGGARTTATATATCCTTAAGGAATGATGTGACTGATCTTAATTATCTGAGAAACAAACARCTGCCTCCTGCATGTGGTAAAGTTAGTTATATGATTCAKGAGRAATCCCTGAAGTCCCAGTTCTGCTGTTCCATGACTGCACCACATACACCTCACTGCCTTCATTGCTGGGGGACTTCCAACTACATGGCAAATGGCCCAGAATGTCCTGTGCTTTCTGCATGGCTTTCTGCATGGCAAGGCACATGGCAAGCATCCCATCTGGGACGAAGGAGAAGCTGCCTCCCACTTGCTCCCTGTCTTCTCAAASAGGGGCTTTGCAGTCCTGCAAGGTGCTGACCACCTTCTCATCCTCATGGGGCTGATGGAAGCTGTAAGCACTTGAGAGCTCTGACACATGGGTGGCACTTCTCGAAGTGCATGAGAAAGAGACCAGCCCATCACAGCTCTGTTCACACAACCTTCAGCTTTGATTGCTGCAGATACAGATCTCATTTTTTTCACTTTTATTTTCATACTACTTTCCAAATTTCATTGAAAATCAGCACGTCAAGAGAAACTCCAAGTGTCTCGTGCCTTTGGCATTGGCACAATAAATTGGCAGAGCCTCTGAATCCTGTGAAGGATCCCAGAGGAAATTCTAGACTGACATACAGCCAAAGGATTTAAGGACTGCCAGTCTGTGGACCTAATTTTTGCACAGCAAGTATCAAAACGCCACTGTTAGAAAATCGTGTGGGGAAGTCATTACCAGATACTGTGATAAATCACACTCCCTTTGGTAGTTTTCATGGAAGCTTTTAAATCAGTATTAATCTAGTGGTGACCCTACCACATTGCTGGTGATGTTTAAAATACTACCTTCATCTGCAGTCCTTGCCTGAGCCTGTTTTCTAAGCATTTGATTTTGCACAAYGACATATGGGACTGGAATGCTGGGTTTGACACTTGCCAGTCAAAATCCCATTGCTGCCATCACCTGTAGTGCTGCTCCCTGTCAGCCTCTTTGCTGGTTCTGTTGTCTCTGTTGTAAATTGCAGAACACCCCGCCAGTGCTCACTGGCACAGAATAAACAATAAAATGGTCACTACTCTCTGCAGCTGGATTGGCATGTTCCTYGTGCCATAACATTGCAAATCTATGCCATTTTGAAGAGATAGATTTCTCCCTGGAAGGACCTGAGGAATGGCAGAGCTGAAGCTGGGGAGGAAGCAGGACCATATGGGCAGGAGCAGGAAATAATGTGCCAAAAAATGTGGATGCAGAATCGTTCTGTTTGGGCAACAGGGAGCCCCTGTCCTGGCTCTGCTGCSTGCTGAGCCCTGGCCTGGGGCATGCAGTAAGTGCCTGAACCTCTGCAAGGCACTTGTGTAACCCAAGTGGGAAGAAAAGGCCCTTTCCAGCAGCAGCAAGTGTCAAACAGTCTCAATTCATTCAGCTGGTGGTCCCGAACTTTCCCCAGATTCTCCCTAGCCGCCAACTATTTCATTCTCTTAAATGAAACAGATCTGCAACAACTCAGAGCTCAACTCCAATGAGCAGCTCTCTCTGTTTTCCATCACAGGAAATCTGTGTCCCTGCTTCCTAATATGTGTATGTACACAGCACAGACATCTGTCAACTGCGTGTTCATTATCCGCCGCGTCACATCTGTCAGGCAGATTCAATTAAGTGAACATGCTTCCATCTCCAGCAGGACTCTCTGTGCATGCAAAATGCATCAATGCCAAATGAGGCTTTGGTAATCAGAAAAATGAGCAGAAYGAACCAGGGGGAAAATGAGAAATCAACAGAGTTATTTTCCAGGTTTTCCAGAGTTATTGTTTCCAGGTTTGATGCTGGGAAGACTGTGTCTCCAAGTTTTTGGAAGTGTTTGCAAATACTGGGCTTTACAATGTTGTGGAAAGAGAGGATGCTGAATACCAACCAGACAGTTGGAAACATTTAACTGTTCATTGTCTGCTGTTTCCTTCTTTTGGTAATTCTTAAAAAAAAATGCAGTTTAATCTTAGAAGCTTCMTCTATTAATGACTAAGTGCTGTCCATCCTTTTGAAGCCTGATGTGCAGGCATGGTTTTGAGTGCATGTGTATTTGATTTTTACACTTCACAGTTCAGTATTCTTGCAAGCCATTGTTAATGTACCCTGAGGTTGTGCTCTGCCTCCAGAATCCTTTTCCAGATGACATGAAAATGAAAAAAGCCTTTGCTACCTCGCAGGGCAATAGGTTGCAAGAACAAGGCTCCCTCCTCTTGAATCACCTTCAACTGAAAACACAGTATGAAAAATTTTGGCATCTGGCTAAGCAATAATCACTGTAGGATCACCCAGGGAGTGTGATGGAGACACACCAGCACGCACAAGCTGCCTGTGATGAGCAGCAATCCAGAAGTGTCTCTCTACACATTCAGCAATCTCCCTGCTGCTCGAGGTGGCCACCCCAGAGGAAGGCAGAGCAGCCTGGGACTGCCCCAGCTTGTAGCAGGTAGGCAACGTAATGCCATGATTTCTTATCAAATTAACTTCTGCCTTGAACTCTGAAAAGAGGGAAATGCAGCCCTGAATGTCTGAGGAAGCAAAAGAGCTAACAGGAGTCAAACACTCAGCTCCCAGGTGGATTTTACGTGTTTTGCATACCTGCCTGTGCTCTGTGTTATTGCTTTGGACCTTGAATCCTTGCAGGAAAGAAATTCAGGTAGCAATCCCYGATTAGGAATGACCAAGAGCTGTAGACAATATGAAGGCAGAATTYTGTATTAGGAGATTCTGGAAAGGAATTTACATTGTCAAGTTGTAGAATAATTTAGTCTGCTGAAGTCCAACACAGGTGCAATAATAACACAATTATTATTGTTGGAAAGATCAGTCCTAAACTGACTTTAATCAGGCTGGTWTTAAATACCTTCTTTGGCTTGGCTTCTATGTGAACAAGAAAAAGGTGTCACATTTAATTAATATTTATTTATTTAATTAATTAAATTTATTTGAAARGCCAGTTTTGTGTGTTGAACAGTCTAACTCAAATATGGATGTTCTAAAACTCTTTTGTAAAACTAATTTTAAAATCTAGAACTGCCAGGAGATTTTGATTTCAGGAAAAAGAATTTTGTGGCATCAATTATAATGCAATCTCAGKATCCTTCTAGGACTAGATAACTATTCAGAGGCAGGCACAGTAACCTAATTAAACAGTTTTCCCCAGTGGAACAGTCATGCAAAGGTTGCTAATATCCAGCAGGAACATTCCTTTTGAGGAGGAAATTTTGTCTGGCACATTATTACAAAGATTCTCCACTTAGCTGGGACTGGGGACTGAAGGGCAGAGGGGTCTCCTGTTGCAGCAGCAGTGCTGAGACAGAAACCCAGGCAATGTAATCTGTGGTGGTCTCTTTTTAAAAATCTTTACTCGTGTGGTATGTGATGCAATATTTCGTGGTTCTATTTTTAAAGTTCTAGCAGATTAAGTCTTGTTATTGTTTGAAAATCTCAGTCGTAGAAGAAACAAAATGCCTATTTTAAAAATTATGATAAATTTGAACTCTGAAAATGAGATTTAAAATGATTACCTGAACCAGAGACTAACAACTGCACTCCTTTCCAAGAYTTTACCATTTTCAAATGTTCACACTTTCCAGAGCTCTGTCAAATTTTATGGGGGAAAATTTTTTTAAAAAAACCAAAACCAAGCTAATTGGCAGCACTACCAATTTTATCTCATCCAAATCACAGTTGGCAGAGTTCTTGCTCCTGAACATATGTAGGGTTATGCTAACCCACTCCTGCCTTTTTTGTTGTGGCGCAAAGATAATTTCACTAAAATGTCCACCTGCCAAAAAGCTCAGAAACACTGTTCCTCCAGAAGCAAAAAAACCTGTGGAACAAACTTGTCCATGGTCCAGATCTTCCATGGTCCCTGGGAACTCTTGTCCTGCTCTTCCCTGTGTCTTTCAACTACAAGGCTCTTCTGAAAGTTCTCAGGAGCTTTTTAACACAGCTCAGTGCCCTGGAGTGATTCCATGTTCATCAGGAGAAAGAGATGTCCCATTTTCAGCTGTGATTTCTATTTATGCAAGGTCTCCTTAGGTAATTTCAGAACAAGCTTAAGAGACACTTGAAATCAATTTAAGTAGCTGTGGCAATTTGAGCTAAGGTGTTTGGATATCRCTCTCAGCTTCTTCTGTGTCTTCACAAAGTTTAAGGGCTTAAAATATGAAGCCCAAGTGTTTGTTTGTTGTAGGAATACGCGTGTGTTGTACATACACTCATTCTTTTATGTCTGCAGCTGCAGCCCTGTGTAAATTGATGTTTCTTGAATTCTCCCATTCATGGTCATGGTGGTAGATWACACATTTCCTTTCTGGAGGGGTAATTAAAGTCATCCAAATTCTGAACAKCTAATTTCTAGGTAGTCTTGAGGCAGCTGCAACATCTATAACCAATGAAACACTCTTTACTTGAATAAATGGTCCATATGCTCTTTGATAGTTTATCAGGCTGGCTTGGGAAAGGCAGATGTTTAACACTCAGATACTGCTCTCATGGATGGGGTTCATCTGGTCCCTGCTGAAATCAAGAGGATTCTGCTTAATTTGTGAAAATGWGAGATTAAAATCCCAGGAGGAGGTAAGTGAGCTGGTCAATTCAGCACCTTTTTGGCAGAGTTCTTCTCTGGTGGCAGTTGTTCTTGCTGTATGCACAGGGGGAAAAGGGGGGAAAGCACTGTCAGAGCAGTTCAGGGATCCTGACAGCCTTTGTGTCTGGGCTTAGCACTTGGATTTCCATTGCTGCTTCAAACTAGGGAGCATACCTGCAATCAGAGACTTCAACTACACATCAGCCCTTTTTTTCTAATTTTAAACCTGCCCTGTGGGAGAGGGTTTCCACAGTCTGTTTCCTTTGGCAGATGATTTGCTTCAGTGAAACAGCTGCCTTATCACAGGGGAAAGAAAAGATTAAAGAAAAGTGCATATATTTAATGTTTAAATTTAGTTTTTAAGTTTTAAAATGGGTATTTTTTATGAACCCTGCTTGAATGTTGTCATGAGATTCCTGTCATTTCAGCAGTCTCTTCACTTCATGCTCTCCTTTTGACAACAGTAAAATACCTGCTCTTTCTCCAGCTTAGAAGATCACCATGCTTTTGTTTTCTTTTCCCCTCTCTGTATTGCCACAGAATAAATAGAGARCAACCAAGCTGTCAAGTGGCCTTCCTTCTAGTACATCCTTCCACTACTGGTTTTCCCACACTGCAGCTGAGAGTAGCCCAGTAGCTCTTCCTTTCTTTAGCATTCTGGCAGGAGGGAGTTGCTGTGAATCCAAGGAACAGATTAATGTTCTTCAGTTTAGCATTTAAATCTGGGTGTCCAGATTGCGTTTTTGTCYAGACCCTCTCCCTTGGCTAGGCAGAGAAAGGCAATTTCCAAGGTGATCCAACATATCCAAGAAGAGGGGGAAAATTTTCTATACAACTCTCTCTTTCCTGAAAACCTGTTGTTTTTTTTTAGTCTGGAGGTTGCATTTCCTATCAGGGTAACGTTAGCCAGATGAATATTTGTTTTGCTCAGAAGCCAACATCTGGAAATGGAGATGTTTCAGTTCCTTCAGCCCCCAAATGAAACCTTGTTAGGCTAGATCTGCCATAGCTGAAAGCAAAAGAGGAACAAGGGGAACTGTTTTGTTTACTGCATTAATGGAAAAATGGACCCTACATCAGAGTGATAGAACAAAAGAATGTTTGAGATTTTCAGTTCAGCTTTCCCCTGAATTTGCACCACTACATTCATCAGTGCAATCAATATAACAATTTGTGTGAACTCATCAGCAACAGCATCACAAAAATCCCTTCACATCAGAGCTCTTTAGCCTTGCCCTCTTCTAAACTAAGTGGAGATAATACTATTTAATTTTTATCACTCTGTTTTGATATTGATACACTTCAAAACTGCTTGTAGTTTCAAACACAGACTGCTAGAGATGATAAATCTGCTGGGCAAGATTTTAGTTWCTCCAGAAGATTTGTTATTGTACAACAAAAGCAATTCCAGGCAATACTGATATGTTAAATTGCTACTTTAATACAGTGTAAGGATTGGATTTCCTTACTGGGATGCCTGCAAGAAAGGGGATCGATTGTTTGAGGCTGGGAAAATACTAAACACAGAAGCATAAAACACAAAAATAGTAAATCTGATACACTGTTTTAAAGGCCTCTTGAGATAATTCCATCTTGAACACCTTGACTGTGAAGACACAAAAAGTAGTTGAGTCAAATCAGCAGATCTCCWCTTGATGAGACCACAAATTTCAGTCTAAACTATTGGAGAAAAAGTTGTTTTGGGAATAATTTGCTTTTGGCTGAACACTGCAGACATGCCTGGCACTGATAAAGCAGCAGTGTTAGCCATGGAAGGGGTCAAGTCAGGAAACCAGAAGGGTAAAAAGAGACACTTGGAGTTTTTATGTACAGGTCATCAGGAGATCTGTATGAGCAGAGGTGCAGSTGAGGAAGGAGTGGTTGCACAGTGCTCTCAGTTCCCAAGTGTGCAGCACAAGAATACTCAATCTGTCTGTATGTTGGCCTGCCACTTGTAAATGGGAGATAGTTTAATTTATACATCTCTCCCTGATAAGTAAATTTGGACTCTCTGAAGGCCATGAGCTATGTGCACATGGATTGGATGGGTTGTTTTTAAAAGCCAAGGTAARTGCAGAAGCAGTCAAATCAACTAAGTCTCTGAAAGGAAGCATATGTTCATTTCATGTATTTGTTTTTTTCTCTGAATATATTGAATTTGTGCTTTGTTTTGTATTGCAGCTTACACTGTGGCATATGCTTTACTGATAACAACAAGCTGAGCCTACAAAATTCATCACCTAACAAAGGAAGGATGTTTACAGGAAAGGTAAAAAAACTGGAATGAAAGGACAGATATCCATGTTAGTTTTAAACATGTCTCACTGAAAGATTAAGTTAATTGGGAAGTTCAGAGAACAAATCTGAGCCTACTTATTAGCAAATCCATTTTCTGAGATGAATTTTAAGAGTTCAGTCTCAAATCTTTTTGTTAAGRTTGTAGAGCTGTGCAAATATTGGAGGCACTTAATGCTTTTAGGCAGGACTCAGTGGRCTGATTCCTTACCAACTGGATGATCAACAATTCTGCAGTGACAAAGCTTTAATCTGGATATGTGCACCCAACCATTGCAGCAGTGTGTTGGTGTATATTGTTCTGAAGAAAAAATAGTGTGGCCATTTATGTCATCTGTAAATGCATTCACTGAGTTTTTGAGCTACATGGACGTGTTTGGTGCTGAACTCTTTGGTTATTAAAAGCGTGGTGTTCTTTGATGTCAGGGGCAGGGAGGAGAGGGATGGCTCTTTGATGAGAGAAGCTAAGCTGATATTCTTCCAAGACCAGCTCCCTAAAAATTTACGGTGCCTATAGGTCATTATGGCATGGCTGGAAGTACTGTGGGAGGATGTATAGTGCACTCCCAGGAAAGCAGCTGCCATGGGCAGCCAAGTTGCCAACTGAGTTCTCAGCTCCTTCTTAAAGAAAGATTAAAGCTTCCCTTTCTAAGCAATGTGACTCACCTATTAGCATCAAACAGCCTATTAGAATTTCTTTCTCTTGATGAATATTTTCTTTTAAATAAGGTAATTCAAGGATTGTGCACTCTTTGCCTACTTCTGGGTCAATCCAGCAAAATGGGCCTCTAGAACCTGGTATAGTCCTGGGAACAGGGTGTGTTGCCAGCACTGAGGTGTTATAAGCACCCCTGCTGAAACTTTCTGGCAGCATGGTTGATCATTAGAAATTAATGCCATTATGCCCACTAAAAATATTTTCTTTTTCCTTTGTCAAGGCTGTATATGTTGGTGTAATTGCACTTGGGTGAATTAGAAGTAAACTACCTTTCTCAAGTCATCTGTGATTTGATCCAAAAACCTGAAGGSATGTTATCAGTGCTGATAATTAGATACATGGGTACCATGTACACCACTGGAGTCCAGGCATTCTGTCCCACTGCAGCCATCCCAAGCAGACCCCCAGCAGATTATAAAACTCTGAACCATGTTTTAGGGTTTAAATGATGCCCCAGAATACTGCAGGGCTATGGCAGGCAGGGTAATTGGATAGGAGGAAAAATCTGACCTCTCTGCCTTCTTTGCTGATTGCTGCATGTCCCAAGGGCATTGAGGGGGGGACAAGGTTTCATTAAGCAAGTTTTTGGTGCTGCTCCATAGCACCTTCACAGCACTAATTTAGAATTTGCTGTTTCTGGCATTTGGTCAGTGAAAGGACCAACGGGATCAACAGAAATAGCATCACTTTAATTAAAAAATAAAACTGGTGCTTGGCAGGAAATGCTAACGACTTGGATTCCCTTCAGCCCAGATTTTAAAGCTATTTAGATGCTTAAAGATACAGGTAGGTACTTGAAAGATTTTTCCAAAGTAGCTATATTCTCAACTCCAATTATTTTAATGAGRCTATTGTGCCTCCTTGTTTCAAAGATGTCTGATAGGAGCATGTGTGAGGGCTAAAGCACTGGAGGGCCTTAACAAATCTGCTAAAATGTCGCTACTGAAAATGAGACTTCATTTTTTAAGCATTACAAGACTGATYTGCCATTAAAACGATCTGTAGGTTGTTCTGATGCCTTTAACGTTTTAGTGGGCTTACGACATCCAACACTGAGTAGCCAAACTGGAAAAAAACCCAGTGTCTTTCAGCTCCTCAGAAGAATTATCATGTGTTARTTATGGTCTGAAACTATGCAACTGCAAGATGTAAGGGAGGAGGAAGGGACATGTGTAAAATAAAGCATAAGAGTTTGTTCTGGGATCAGTGCAGGGAGCTACAGTACTTCTGTGCTGCTCTCTGAGGAGAAATGGATCTCAGGTTTGAACAACCTCCTTTCACTGGCCTTAAGGTAATGCTTGGTGATGTGGTGCAGCACATGGGGCACGGACTTGGCAGCAGCAGAGCCAGGGTTCTGCCTGAGCACAGATACTCTTCTTTGCTGGTCCAACATCAGCTCCCTTGGAAGCTGKTTTGAGATCTCCTGGTGCATGGAACTACTTGCAAAGAGTCACCTTCATGTGGCAGAAACAGGGCACATCACCAGCCAAAGAGGCCAGGAAAGTCTGGCTGTCCCCACAGCAGAGACTGAGATGTTTGCCTGTGCTCACCCAGACCCATGGTTCATTTTACACTCACATACACAGAGATATGCACACATCCTTTTCTCACCCTGGCATGCTCCCTTGCATATTTACCAGTGTAAATRTGAATTTTAATGCTAGAAGAAAGCTGTGCTGATGATGATGCCATTAAATCCTATGGCTTCTCAAAAAAATGTGTTTTTTTTGAATGATAAATGAAAAACAGTGATGGAGGTGGGGAGGAAAGGTGATTAAAAGCAAACTCTACTGGTAGAATRTTAAAGCATGAGCCTACACAGGAAATGTGTGCTTTGATTTGATTCTAATTCTTTTGGAAGAAGGGGATATTGAAAAAGAAAATACCGAAATACAAAACTGAGACAAACATCAATGCAGTTGGATAATAACAGAAATTGGCAGTTAATTAGACCAAAAATAATTATGGTGATGATTTCTTTCATTACTGACTTAATTTTGATGTGACTCYGAAGATGCCTGCCACATTTTGACCCAAAAAATTCTTTTTCCCTAAAATAGTGAYTGTGACATTGTATTGTTGAAGTTAATTACTTTTTCACGAGGTTGCCATGGGTGCAAGATGTGCTACAAAGGGGTGGCAAGGGCTGTGGTATTGGTATATTAGCACTGTGTGTGCCTGTATGGAGTTTGGTGAAAATTTGGATGAAATAGCCTTTTAGTYTTAAAAGATGTGTGCTTTCAGACTAGCTGGAAGAATTTGTGCAGAAGTCACTGAGTAGTTTTATCTTTAAGCAAAAATAAAACTGAAGGCAGAAAACTACGGCTCTTTTTAAATAAAAGCACTGCAATACAATGTGACAAAAGTGAATTCTTCACAGCCTGCAYGAGGGTGCCCCTGGAAAACAGTGCTGTCATTGGTGAAACTGTCAGATTTTGTATGAAACAAAATCTGAGTAATATTAGCATATTGTTTACAATTTTCTGTCTTGACCAAAGCCCAGAGTGTGTATGTATGCAACAACTGAATTAAACCAAGTTAATGAAGAGYGATGTTTTGAAAAGGAAGATAGCAAGAGTAGAAGCTTATGATGGTTTTGCTGATGCCTTTTGTGTTTTGATTCCTTTTTGACATTTACTTCACACCAAACCTAGCAATTAGCTATTCCTGATTTGCTTTTTTTTCCTTTTGTTCATTATCTCAGAGGGGCTGTCAATATATCCCTTTGAAATATTCCAGTGCAGAAAATACCTTTATACTTTTTCAGCCTGCTTTTTGTTTTCATATAATTGGTATTTCCAAAAAATGCAAAACATTTCCATAACAACAGTCCAGAGCATCTCTTTAATTCCAAGCACAAGGACAGATCTCTTTCCATTTCCATAGGAACATAGTAACAAATAATTAGTGAATGGCTGGGAATTTTTATATATCCACAAGCAGTAGTTGGTAGTTTTCTGTTTGGGTAAAATCTGAGATTGTGGGCATTTTAAAGCAAACTAGGACATTGGAGCCAAGTTAATCTTCAGGCAGTATTGCTTGAAAGCCCTGTGAGATAGTGCAGATCATTGATCTGGTGTGTGCTGACATTGCTGTGAGTCTGGTCTAAATCTTAACAGATMTGTGGCAGCTTACAGTTTACAAGGAAAGACATTTGCATGTTCCCAAGATAGCAGTGTTATTCCCAAAGACAGTAATCTGCCTCTTGGCAAGAGATCTGGAGCAATAAACTCCATAGCAAAAGATCTATATCCAAAATTGGAGCTAAGCCCACGAACATYTATCTGTATGCCAAAGAAGGGGGCAGGCAATGACTTCTGAGATGTGAAGAGTTCTGTCTGATGCTGTGCTTTGAGTGTCCATAGCACTCATCCAGACTAGATGCAAACCCACCACTCTTCCACTTTGAGAGCAGAAAAATCACTTCCTTTTGTGTGGGGGTGATCTGTCCCTCGTGTCCTTTCCAGATTTTGGGCTTTGATGCAGKTCTTACAGAACTAGGAGGGACTTTATGATGGTAGTCCAGCATTGTAGGCAATTATGTCTGGCAGTTTCCTCTAGCAAATTATTGAATTTCACCTGAAAAATGTGTCCTGGATTCTGCTAGAAACTAGTTCCACATTTCCAGTTCTCCTATGACTATAAATCTCTTGTTTTTTCTAGACTGTTTACTCATTGCCATTTTGTGTCCTTTCACTCTGGTTCCAATGCCATCTTTTAATTTAAAAGCTCTTCTTTCTGGTGGAGAAAGATGCCCCATTCCTCTAATGTGATTATTGAAAGCAATCTTATTCCCTCCCAGCTGTATCCCAACARTCTTCAACTGCTCAATATTGGGTGTGATTTTTCTATAAAAAGCACAACCAGTAGTCAGTGCAATAAATGACAAGAAAAAAAAGTTGGGCAGCTCAGTAGAAGAAAAGATGTATGATGCCATCATGACCTGTTTGATTAGTTCTTCATTTCTTGGCAGAAAGATTTTCGAGTTGGCCAGATTTCTGTGTGGATTCCTCTATTCCAGCCTCTCTCTCCTGTAYCCTTTCTCCCTGGCACCCTGTGTATCATGGACTAAAGCTGCATTTTGCTAGCATTAATTAAGCACTAAGATTAATGTTTTTGTTTGGATCAAAGTGAAGTTTAAGTGAACCTCACACTTCCTGCATGCTGCCATGGGGTGGTCTTAGAGCTCATGAGCTGTGTTGTTCCAAGAAGAAATGAAGGTTGAATATGTGCTGGAGTGCAGCACTTCAGCTGCAAATGGGCATCCTGGCCAGGAGGCCAGACTAGAAATAGTCTGAAATTAAAAACCAAGCACAGTAGAGTTGGGAAATCAGGTCCTGAGCATCAAGTGTTTCACTCTACAGGCCCACCCCATGGGTCACACTGCTCGCTATTGCAGATGTGGGCTCAGCCTTCTGCCCCTGTTTCCTGGGTCTCTGATGGGTGGCATAAGTACAACATATCTACAAAAATATTTCTTTGCCCTTATAGCATCTTCGCATCAATCTTTATCACTTTKAATGTGCTGCAGGGATTGTCCTACCTTTAGGCAAGCAGATGAAACTGTCAGAGGAGCACTGAACGAGCTGTTCCTGCGGCGCACGAATGCAGGCTCACAGAAACACATCGCTGGTAATCAAGATTAGGATCCAGCAACACATTTACCTCCTTGAAACACATTSCTTAGGATGGTATCCCTTGGTAACATACTGACTCATAAATAGCAGTTTGAGGATAAAGAAGACAATTGTGTTACTGAAACACTGAGATGGATTAATATTTAAAGGCTTGAATTAACACGACAGATTTAAACCCTGCATTTGCATACACTGAGTTTTTCTTCCCTTGGTGCTGAAAGCATAAGATTTGTCTTTAAGTCTTCTTTATTAAYTTAAAAATGYTCTTCTAGCAGAAAAAATAACAAAMTKRTTATCTRTGTTTTAGTCAACTGCATTTACCAGAGCATGGAGTAGGAACAGGTACTTTATGAAGTTTTTTCCATCTCATTCAAGATGAGCTGYTCTTGTAGTCCCTACATTTGGTGATGTGCAGAACAGGGCTTGCCTGACTGCAGTGCTCAGGARCTGGTTCTGCATTAATGTACTMTGACTTGAGAAAGAAGRGCTAYATGCTGAAGGAATGTTTGCAAGACAGAGCACTTGTACTAACAGCTGATTAAGTAGTCTAAGACAAACCATGGCCTGTGGCTTTAGTCCTGCAAGCTTATCAGTTTGCTTTTCCTCTGCCTGTCTGAAGGATTTGTGMTATGGTTTAAATGGAGATTTGAGATCTCTGTGTGTGGGCAGGAGCTGGTATTTCTGTGGCAGTAATGACAGGATTGTTCCTGGTGTTGATACAACAGYGAAGACAAGCCTGAAGCAATAACATTTCATACTTCTCTTAATATTCTTCTTTGGGGAATGACCGCCATTTCCAATGAAAATGAACCCTATGTGCAGCACATTGTTGGCTGTCTGCAAAATTGTACTATCAGTCCTTCTTTCTTTTRGTTTATTAAGTTTGTGGACTTTGTTATGAGATGGGAGTGAGTGATTATGCAGGATATGAACAAGTAAGTTGTATACCTCCATGTTCATCCTTGTTCATGTAACTTCTGCTGAAGTAATTTGTYCTTGAATGCAGAGAACATAAACATGGTTCTCTATAAAATATCTTAGTTATGAGTATTGCCCACAGTAACATCATGTTTAAATTTTAGACTTTTATACAACTCTGTTCTTGGAGTATGCYGTGTTTGGTACTCTAAATCTTTGTAGATTTTATTTCATTGCTAATAACACTTTGAAGAGGMAGAGCAAATGCTTTCTTGTCATGTTCATTGCAGGGGCTTGTGACAAAGACTGAGATACATATTTTGAAGAGCTCTCCTCAAAATCAGTTTAAAAAATAATGAATCAAACATGGAAAATCTGATTGTTAATCCCTGAAAAACTATTTATTTTCACTTCCTGACCCAAAGCTTATTGGTATGGGATTGGTGGCATTTTGCCTTGGGTAAGGGGGTTTCATCTTGTGTGAACCTGAATTATTTGTAAAATTTGATATGAATGTCARTGCATTGAATGCCATAGGAAAAGGACTCTTGGATGACATACTCCTCCCTCAGAATTGGTTTGTACAAGTTATGGACACTCAGGGCCTGCAGGATGGGCCCCATAGCACAGCAGTGTTGACTGGCACTTGCTTTGGAAGGCTCTCAGACCAGGACATCATCACTGCTCTCTCACTGCCAGAGGGAAGGCAAAGGAAGAGGGCACTGCTTTGAACCTGTTCCCTCCTTCTCTCCCCAGGACAGGAGGGGCCCAGGCTGATGGGGGCTCTGTGGATCTTTGCACTCTTGTGTGTTGGCTGTGAGGTTGGACGAGGAAGAAAATAGGGATGTAGGAAAAGAAAGTTTTCTCCAGTCACCTTTGCCTGGTCCTTATCCAGTTGGGAATGGTTTTGCAGAAACTGCAGTGAAAGGTGAAGGGCCTTGAAGGGAAGCCATACAAGGAACTTGGTCTGTTCAGCCTGGAGGAGACTGAGGGGAGACCTCATTGCAGTCAGCAGCTTCCTCATGAGGGGAAGTGGAGGGGCAGACACTGATCTCTTCCCCCTCAGGATCAGTGACAGGACCCAAGGGAATGGCCTGAAACTGGCAGAGGAGTTTTAGGCAGGACAGCAGGAAAAGTTTTTTGACCCAGAGCGTGGTTGGGCACTGGCACAGGCTCCCCAAGGGCAGTGGTCACAGCACCAAGCCTGAAAGAGCTCAGGAAGCATTTGGACAGCACTCTCAGGCACATGGTGTGACTTTCTGGGCTGGTCTGTGCTGGGCCAGAAGTTGGATATTGATGACCCTTACAGGTCCCTTCCAGCTCAGAATATTCCGTGATTGCATGGAATTGTTAAAACAGAGACTGTTACTCTTTCCCTAGGATACCAGTTCTGGTTTAAGCTAACTTTCTTTATGTCTCCAAATTAATAAAATGCTTTATTTTATTAATTTGGAGACATCTCTTTCATGGAAAGTTTCTACTCTTTCCATTTAAAGACTCTTTTCTGGCTGCTATAATCCTGCTGGCTGGCAGTTCAGAGAACTTATTTTCTCATCTTCCAAACAGGCTGACAGATGTATCCTTTGGGGTTACTGATAGGAACAATGTAAGAAAAACAAGAGGGGACAGTGGTGGTGGAAAAGAAAACCAAGTGACACTCTGAAGATGGTGTCTCCCAGTAATTCCTAGCTGTCCATGGGCACTGAGCTGAGGTTGCAGACTCAGCATGGGAAAAGTCCCCTTGTTTCTTTCACTGTTGCTTTGATATTCAGACTTTTAGAAATGTCTTCTCATGAAGACTTACGTTCAAGAAGTTTTTTCCCCAATTGCAAGCACCAATTACAGCAGCAGAATTTTGAAGAACATTGGCTAAATATAAATTATGGAAGGGAATTAAATACAGCTCCCAGCTGAGCTTAGATTCCCAAAAAGTCTTTTAATGTGTTCATCTGTTTCACCACTTACCGTAGTTGATAATTTTATCCTAAGCTATATGTTCTCTTGGAGTTCATCCTACTGCAGATTTTTTAGAARTCTTTGCTTTGTCGCAGATCTCGTGTGCAGCACTTTGGCAGACATCCTGCCTTTTATTCCAAATAAATATAGATTTACCACCTTTACTAATCCATCTTTTACGTAACATTACTTGGTGTCCCTCCCTGAGTCTCACCAAGTCCTGGAATTGCATGTGGCAACACTCATGTCATATTAGTAGAAAAAAAGGTTAGACATCCATTAAAAAAAAATCACTGAATTAATGGTTCTGCCACCCAGATGTTAACTTTGCTTGTGTCCCCTGTGTCTTATTATTGCTAAGTTCTCAGATGTAAACCAAGATTTTCAGAACTGATGGGTGCTTTCTAAATTAGGTGTGTTGAATTTAGGATGACAATTTAAAAGGAATTAATTCTCRATGCTTGGCAGCTCTTCTTGGACAGTTAGACTGTTCCCAGGTTGCTCAGGCTGAACAGGGAAAATAGAAGTATCCACTTTTCTATAAGTTTCTCATTCAAATTTCGTTTGTAGAAAGCTTTCCTCTCTCCCATGTCCTTATAGAGTGGCTTCTGAGATGTGAAAGAGACATTTTAATTTTTTTTTTTTTGTTTTTTAGATACTTATTTCCAGCTGGATGACATTTGATTTGGCCCAGTGCCCTGAATTTTACTAGTCGTGTTTTCCTTTGCGTTTTCAATGTTTTTTAAATGAATTTGTTCATTTAGTCTTAATGGAGCTATTTTAGGAAAGGTGGTCACATGCCACACATATGAATACATGGTCCTGGTGTGTGAATAATCTTGCAAAGATGTGTTAGCAAATGCATTTATAGCAGTGGTGTTCAGGGAGGGCTGAGAGGAAGCAGAAATCATCTGTATGAACTGAGTGACCTCTGATGCTTGCTGGGACTGGGGCATCGTGGGGGGCCCAGTCTGGGGCATCAGGCAGCTCCATGGGGATGGGGATAGGCTGAGCCCAACCTGGGACATCAGCCCACAGCACATGCAGGGGACAGGATCAGCAGGTGCCTTGGCCAGGCAGCTGAGGGCTGTGTGGAGCTGAAGACTGGCATTGCTACACGTTAGGACATGGGGTAAAATGGGGTCCTGGACCATGGGCAGAGGTAGGAGTGTTACCAGGAGAGGTCAGAATGGGACAAAAAGGGCTGTTCATACACTCAAGACTCCGTCTGCAACTTTAATTTTATCAAGAGTTACAGAGCCATCAGTATTTGAGATTTATAGATGTTTGTAGATAATATACTGGCAGTAAATTAGGTTGAAATTTGCTAAAGAAGCTGGCCACTATTAATAACTTCCCTTGATCAAATTAATGCACTTCAGGATGATAGCACATGGTAATCTCTCCTTGGAGACTGTTCTTGGCAGGGGATATGTGCATGTAGCTCTTGTTTCTCTGTGTCTGACAGGATGGGAYGGGTGAGCTGCTTATGTGTGGTTATATTTGTGTTCCCTTGCTTAAATGAATAAACCTTCTGCTTTGAGTTTGGCATATTGGTGGTATTAAAAGTGCCTTACAATGCTGCCTTTCTGAGTCTTYCTTGTAAGGATTATCAGGCTGTGTGGCTTGTGCCCAACTGTTGCTTTTTGCTGCATACTTCTAAGCTTCTGCAGTGCTTCACCCCAGAAGCTGCTGTTCATTGAGCTCTGATAGAAGTGTGCCTGCTGTAGTGTTACACCTGCCAGAATGTGCATTCATCCCTCTGAGCCTTGTGGTAAAAAAAAAGCAACACAGCACAAGCCAAATGGGTGCTCAGAGATGTCCATAAGGGACTTGGTTGACTTAAATACACACAGKCTTCTCAGCATTTGAAGGCTTCAGGCTGATTTAAGCACTGCATGGCCATCTATTTTTCTGCTGAGGYCAGAAGATGAGCAGGCTTATGCATCTCCAGCTTCACTGTGCATTATGATTCTTTCTAGCAAAACAGATTGAGGGATGTTAGTTATTTCTGGTTTACTGCTTTTTGTTTGTTCCTTTTCCAGGTGTGCAAGGAGAATTGCTCAAGCCTCAGAAGTGTCAGCTTCATGTTACATCCAGCAGAAATGCCACATTTCTGGCAAGTGGGTAAATACAKACAGTACTTTTAGTCCTGTTTTGCTGCCTTAACAGGAACAGATGTGTTTGAAGAAAAACCCAAACATTTCGAGGCATAACTGAATTCCAGCCCTGAAATTTCTGGAAGTTTGCAGCAATGAAGGAAATACTTGAGGAGCAGGACATCTGGGCTGACCTGAGCTGTCCACCTGCATCAGTAAGTACAGTGGAATAGCAGTGGTGGATCTGCAGAGTAAAAAAGCTGACACTGCAGACTCAGTAGGCAAGGCACACACATTTCAAGGGGGTTTTGAATTAGTCTCATCCATCAGGTCCACATCTGTCAGTGACTGGAGTGCCCCATGGGCAGCTGTGGAAAGCTTCTTACAGGTGAGTTGTATTTGAAAGACACCCAGTTTGTGTTCTACAGGACTGCTCAGCCATGTGAACCAAAATGTGGTAAGGGGGAAAAACTGGGAGGTTCCCTTCAAAAGGCCACTCTTGATCTGAGCTAAAAGGCTAACACAGATGGACATGTAATCTTTCCCTGTCTGTCACAATTTCTAGTAAGWAGTGYAGGAAACTGCTGCACAAATCTGARAGCTCTACAGAGGTCTACCATTTATTTCTTCTCACAGTGCTGGCAAAGGTACAATTTTTTCCAAGCTAAATGTCCAGTCATGGCTCAAGTACTTTATTTAATTGGTGATAAAACCCACTGTGTGTGTTGGGGTTTTTTAGAAAGGCCAATTTGCTGCAGTCTAACAGCCCACACAGACTGTTTGCTTGAAAGYCAAATTACTGGTTTTATTCAAGTATCATTTAAGGGCATGTGAAAACTGAAGGAATTTCTTAAGACACAGGGAACAGAGAATCTGCATTAAATGAAATTTGCCAGAGGAAGAAAATTCTGGTTTATGTTTTCTGTGGCACTGTATCTGCAATAAAATGTCCAAGGGGATTCTTATGGAGCTGTAATCCAGAAGCAAATGGATCAGATTTAATTGTGTTTTCCTGTGGAGCAGAAGCACAAGCTCAAACAGCCTCCAGTGTTTCTTGGCTGAAGCTTTCATCTGTTTTATACTGCGGGTTTCTTTCACCAGCTGAAGGTGAACAGATTTGAACAAGTCTTTCAAACATGTAAGAGCTGAGGGAGGTGAATGGGGTGCAARGATGAATTAATGTTTGTGTGCTGAACTTGCTGGAGTTTTGTGCATGAAGGTTATTCTTTGTGTGTCATGGTCTGGGTGGTGGGAGGAAGCTGAAGCCACTGATCAGAATTCAGAATGTAAAATTGTTTCCCTTCTCTAAGTTCAGCAGGGTTTTGCTAATGACCTCTGAAAGCCAGGATCTCATGGGGAATATTTAGATGGCTCAGTTGTGGTATAACTGCCTGTAAAAGGTGAATTTAGCTGGGGGAAAAAAAGAGGAATAGAGATAAGTAATCCATGGGTGGCTTTTCAACAAGGAGAGGGAAGGAGTTTGGATCATGTGACAAGACATTTCTAAGGTATTATCAGGACAAATGTGTGAGCTTGCAGTCTTTCCTCTGGGAAGATGAAGTCACACTGGGACAGTCACAGAAGGGGTGATGAGTGGAATGAGGAGCCTGGTGCCAATGYAGAGGACATAAAAGACATTGTTTCTTAAGCAATGTCATAAAAGGACATTGTTTCATTAGCCAAAAAAAGGAAAAACATGGTGGAATATYAACGTGTCAATACTCAAGAGTGTTAGTTCCCAATGAGAAGGACAAATCTGAAAGAAGTGACAACAGAGGCATGAGAACAAATGGTTATTAAAAAGCCATAATATGAAGGTGCAAATTGGATTCCCAACCATCAGAAACATGAGGTTCTGAACTAGCTTTCTGACAGTATGGGGGGAGGGGGGGCCAAAAATCCATGTCTATGACTGATCTGGATAATACTTTGTGAAAGGAATAGTATGAGGCTGTGTCTGCAAGAGGAGGGGTCTGGTGATGCTTCAGGATACTCCTTCACATTCTGTGTTCTGTTATAGAGCTGTTARAACATACTGAAGAAAACAAAGGGAAAATTCAAATCATGTAAAAGCAGATATTTTTATAAATAAAYGAGTCAATAAATGTGTTTCCTTAGGACCATGTTGTGAATGTGAAACAAGAAGTAAAGGCAGTCTTGTTATCTTTGCTGACAGAGGTGCATTATCCAATACAAGAGGTCAAATGACTCTTGTATTCTTGCTTGATATGTTCTGGTTTCACTTGCCTGGAGTTTTTCTTGATATGTCTACATGTTGTAGCAATGCTGCACGTGCCTGCAAACAGGAAGGCAAATTATCACAGCAATATGGATGAGGTAATGGAGCGTGACTGTCAGCAGTGCAACAGGAGAGCAGGCAGATAACAGGCTAACAACTGAGACCTTGTCACAAAAATGAGTTCTGTGTGAGATGCCTGCAGTATTGTGCACAGGGGATGTGAAGGCTGGAAGTGGCCAAACACAGCAATTGAAGACACTTATTTTAAGGTGAGCACACACTGCTGGTGATGACTGAGGCTCAACTCAGTCATCTCAGTGTGTTCAGTGAAATGAAGCATTTTAACTAATGGGAAGTACAGGATGCAGTGTTTGAAGATTTGATTATATATATGCAGACAGGAGCTGTGATCTGGCTGTTTTCTTGGGTAGCTACATCTGGGCCTTCCTACAGGCTGTTTGATCAGACAAACCTAGAATCACAGTCAYAGAATGGTTTGGGTTTGAAGGAACCWTAAAGACCATTTAGTTCCAACATCCCTGTCATGGACAGGAACAACCTCCACCAGACCAGATGGTTCAAAKCCCCATCCAGCCTGGCTTTGGTCACTGYGAGGGATGGGGCATCCACAGCTTCTCAGAACAACCTGTTCCAGTGCCTCATCACCCTCACAGGGAAGAATTTTTTCCCAATATCTAATCTAAACCTGCCTTCTGTCAGTTTGAAGCCATTCCCCCTTGTCCTGTCACTAAATGTAAAAAGTCCCTCCCTAGCTCTCTTGAAGGCCYCCTTCAGGWACTGGAAAGATGCCATAAAGTCTCCAGACAATCCCAGCTCTCTCAGGCAGCCCTCATGGGAGAGGTGCACCGGACCTCTGCTCATGTTCCTGGCCCTCCTCTGGACTCACTCCTACAGCTCCACATCCTTCCCATGTTTGGGCCTCCAGAGCTGGATGCAGCCCTCCAGGCTGGGTTTCACGAGGGCAGAGGGGCAGAAATAACTCTTTTGACCTGCTGGTCACATTGAAAGTCTTTCAGAAGAAGATGGTGTTGAGGGAAGGCTGTGATTAAATGGGACCGAGGATGTTGGATCTATCTCTTGTCAGTGAGAGACTGAAAATTGATTTACTAATTGTGGCTACTGGGTATGCAAGTATGCACTTGTGAAAAAAACACTGTTACACAGCTGAGCACCAAGGGACACTGTGGAAGTGGGGTATCCATCAAAAAGCAGACCTTGATGCAAATTTAGTTTAGTACAAGTAGTTTGCTTGTGCTAGTAGTAAAAGGCAGCTTTCGTAGTCTCTCAAGATACCTGAAGTTCTCGTACCCTGGCTGTCTTGAAGCTCAAAACACACACAGAGCTCAGAGAAGGTTGTACAAAATTAATCTAYATTGAAGAGGTCTTTCCATGATCAGTACTGTGGAAAGAGATAAAACCCAAATGTTTAAAGTAGGATAATAACCTCTACCTCTGACACYAGAGGAAATACATGTCTAGCATGTTACATTGTGCACAGATAGAATTCTTTCTAATGATTGGAGCCCAACACAAATCAACTCATCAAACTTGTTAATGAAAGCACTYCTCTGATTTAAATTGCTCAGTAAAGTGGTCATGTGGAAATCTTAATGGGCAGCATGGCTTGTAAAAGGTAAGTGAAATGATGCAAAGCTTTCATCCCATGTTGGTTTCAGACAAGTCTAGTGCAGCCCCTCAACAGATACAAGTCTGAATGTGACTGTCCCCAGGTAGGAATAAGGCAGCTGTTGAACTTTGCTATTATAATTATATTGCAGTAGTCTTGTGTCTTTTTCCATGAGGCAKAGGGGCACAAGTCCCCTTAGAGAGAGTGTTCCAGAAGGTTGCTGGAGGAGCCCGTTGGGAGAGAACAGCTAGAGAAAAATTTGGCTGACAGTATGTGGAGCTATGCCAAGAGCAATATTCATAGAATCATAGAATGGTTTGGGTTGGAAGGGACCTTAAAGACCATCAAGTGACAAGCCCCCTGCMGTGGGTAGGAGCACTTTTCACTGGACCAGGTTGCTCAAAGCCCCATCCAGCACGGTCCTATCTTATAGCAGAGCTGTCAAGTCAAYTGCCTGAGGAGGCTTCTGCAGATCTAGACTCTGAAAGTGAGGAAAAGTTAAAACAAGGGCTGTTTTGGCCACAAACCTGGATATATTCTCCCAGCATAGCAAGTAGGATGCTGCCTAGCTCACTAAGAGGTGAGTTTGGAGGCCTGCAGTTTGCTGTGATGCTGAACAAGCTGCTTGCTGGGTCCCATGTGCCTGGGGAAGAGAGGGTTGCTCACCTGAGATAWCCTTGGTAAGGCTGTTGATATCAAWGACCAACCCTTTATGCAGGGTTCAGTGAGTCACAGCTACTGAAGTTGTTATCAAATACTCCTCAGCTTACAGTCCAGCAAGGAGTTAAAGCAGAAAATCAAAGAGGATGCAGAGAGTGGCAAAAATCCCGTTTCTCAAGAATGGTTTAACAGAGGTATAACAGTAATTGAGTAAGGAAGCAAAATCAGTAGTTAAGTGCAGGAACCAGTCTGTAAAAACTCACTCAAATACATCATCCTGAGAACACTACTGCACTTTCTTTCAAATCTAAGYATCTTCTTCCCTCAGCAACATATTCTCAGTTAAATCCATATCCAAGAAGGATACTGCAACACAAGCTTGGTATTTCATGGTCACTTCTTTGTATTTTATAGTCAATACCATAAAAAGTGCAGCAAATTGCTTCCTGTGTCCTCTCCTTGATTTGGTCACTCTAAGTGTTTTCAAATCATTATCCTGCAAAATAATTGACTCAGTGCTATTAGGACTTGTAACTTTGAACAAATGCTGTAATTCTGAACACTTCAGATGCATAAGAATAGTGACAATGGTCATTATCATCAACAAAAATAAAAGGAAGACAGATTTTACTGATTGAGCATTTTGCCTCAAGACTAAAGAARTAAGTGTGCTGTTGCAGAACAGAATGTTCTCTGGGCATTACAAATTATACCTTTTAAATAATGGGGGGGTGTTTTCCCTTTATGTTTCAAAGTTAAAATTAATGCAATCTCTCATACAATTCTTAAGGCATGATATGTACATCTCCCTAAATACCATMCTGTATTCACCACACTGTTCTCATATATTCCCTTCTGTCTTTGGCAGGGGAGAAACCTCCATGTGCAATAAATTGTTCATGCAGTTTGGTGGCTGTACCATACATTTTGGCAGCTTCTGTGTGTACTTATCTGTGTATATGATGGTGGCCTCCTGTTGCTCAGGAAAACAGAAAATCATCCAAGCAGGAAAAAAAAGGATCCTCCTTTCTGGTTTTGTTTTGTTTGCCTTTTTTATTATCTGTGAAGGCACCAGTACTTTCTGTAGCTGGTGTTCATGAAGTTGCAGGATCTTTATGTCTTGGACACATTCTGTGACTGCAGGTTGCCAGTGGACTCAAAAGGTAAGAAATTGGAAAGATGCACAGTGTGATTACAGATTTTGATTTTTTTTTTTTTTTTTTTTTTTTTTTTTAGATAATCAAGCTAAAAGCCCTCTTAGTTTCTCCTACGAGTAACGTTTAAATTTAAGTATTTTCAAGCAACATTTTGAGCCCATGGATTTCTGCCATGTTATAGAACACCTGACTGCAACATAAAGTGGCCTGAAACAGAAATGAGCATGGGAAACCACTGAAGGAATAAGGATGAAGTCAGCTAAAGACAACCACAAAGACTCTCTGATGCAAACAGTGCTGTGAGGAACCTTGTGGTATTTTGTTAAAAGGTCAGCTGTAACCATTGGGTTGTTTCTTCTCCTGAAGCTTTATAAATGTCATTGAAAAAAAAATGATAAAGAGCAAAAACTGCATGAACATATGCATTTCATCAGATGTGTGTAGTGGTCACAGATAGTARTCCTGCTCTAAAATTTGGGCAATAATAGCACAAAGCTTTGTCTAACACACTCATTAATGAAGAGAGGCATCCTCTGCTCATGRAACAAAAATAATGACATCACAGAATCAATGTTAAGCATAGCTGAAAGTACAGTTAAARAACTGAAATTTCTTTCTTCCAACCTTAAGATTTCATGAGCTTTATACAGAGATTTTGATGCTCTGAAAAAACAATCCAGCCATTGCACTGCAGATGAACCAAATCTCAATAAGCAAGAAGTGGCACTAAGTCTCTGAAGCCACTGCTGAAAGGACAACTTGGCTGTATTAACTAGCAAAAATTGTTCTGTCTAGTCCAGCTATGTAAGCACAAGTTGTTGGCATTTAGTATTATGAGTCTTTTTGAGGGGTAAAACAACTGAGCAACTTAAAAATATGTTGTATCAGGCTCCTTAATTTTTCTATTAATTTCTCAAGTACATTTTCAGTTGCAAGTCTTGTTACTTGTGAAGTTTAGAAATAGTCAGAAGACCTGTAATATTTCCATTTTCATTTCCATCTATTAGTTGAATGGGGACTGAASCTGAATCCATTAAATATTAATTAACTAAAGTCTGTGTTAAACCTAGCTAAACCTAAACCTGCTTTCTTTCCTCCCTTATTTATAATCCCAGCCTCTGGATATCCTGGCTCAAGGCATCCTGGCACTTATTGCTCTCCAGTGGAAACTGCTTTCATCCTTGACTTTGGTAGAGGTAAAATGGCTCCTGTGCCCTTCTCTTATGTAGTGCCACCACACAAAGCACTCAGAGCATTTAAAAAACATTGCACAACTTTCACAGATGTGCATAAACATGTCTTTACCTTTTCATTGAAGCCGAATTAACTTGGTGCATTTTGAGATTCCATACATGTAAGTCCTTTGCGTTGTCATATCCAAAAGGGATGTGTGCTGGGGTTTAACCCCACCCAGCAGCCAAATCCCACAAACTGCTTATTCACACCCCCACCAGTGGGATCAGGAAGAGAATGGGAAGTGTAAAAGCTAGAAAAACTTGCTTTTGATTGAGATAAAGGGTTGAGATAAAGGGTTGAGATAAAGGCATCTGGATAGAAAAAGCAAAAGCTGCGCACACAAGTAAAGCAAAACAAAGGGTTAATTTGGTGCTTCCCATGGACAGGCAGGTGTTCAGCCATCTCCAGGAGAGCAGGGCCCCATCACAAGTAGCAGTGACTTGGAAAGACAAACACCATCACTTCAAACATCTCCCTTCTTCTTCCCTGCAGTTTATACACTGAGCATCATGTCAGATGGTCTGGAATGTCCCTTTGGTCASTTTGGGTGACCTATCCTGGCTGTCCTGGCTGTCTTGAATCCCAGCCTTCCATGCAGCCCCAACTTCTGCACCAGTGTGGCTGTAGGTAAAGCAGAAAAGCCTCTGTGTAATCCCTGCAATAACAGCAATAAAAAAATCTCTATATTATCAACCCTGTGTTCAGCACAAATCCAAACACAGCCCTACACCACGCATTGTGAAGAAAATTACCTACCCTGGCCAAAACCAGCACAGTGTGAAAGGGGTTTGGTTTTCTTATTTTTCTTCTCAAATGATTTTGTGTGGTTTTGTTTTTTGTTTTATTTTTATGTTTAATTTGAGCTTGCTTGTGACCATTCAGCTTCATTGTACACTGGAAATCGTATAAATGTCTTCTCCCTGAACATCTCAGACTCAAAACTTGCACAGCCTTAGATCATACAAGCCTGGCTCGTTTGGTTGACTGGAGAAGGAGAGAAATTCTTGGAAGTCCTGATTCCAGGTTCAAACAGCTGATTAGGAAGCAACATGCTGAAAGTTTGAACTGAGTCTAATAACTGTTGACTTAGTGTTAGGAAATTATGACCACTTAGTGCTACAAATTGCTGACAGCAAATATTTCTGTCACGTTCTTTTGCCAATACCTTGGTGGGAAGCAGAGGAAAATAGGAGGGACAAAACAATGTTCCATTGCAGAGAAATGATGGAAAGGYTATGTTTGCATCTTAGCAACTCATTTCAGGATTGATGCCTAGCTGGAGGGTAGCTGTTGACTTATGGCAGTATTTGACTGCAGCACTGAATTTATGTTACTTGGCAACAGTAAGACACATTAAGTAGGAATGTGCAGCACACCTCCTTGGCTGGGCCAGCCTGCATCCCTTCAGTCATGCACACCAGCATGTGAGACAGGCTGCATCTGTGGCTTCTGCCAAATCCCTTGTAAAATTTAAGTGCAGATGCCTCTCACAAAATTAAASGTTATTTTAACTATATTTCTTTTCCAAAAATACTTGTCTTAACACAGGGGAGGACCCTTACTTTTCTTTCAAGGACATGAAATGCTTTGCACATCTGAGCTTACAATGTCTCTCTGCAGGGCACTGAGTTAGCCAGTCTCTCAGGATAGAGCTGACCTTTGATGTGCTTTTGACACCTTACAGGAATTTGTCCTTTCCAGTGCAGCTGAGGAGAGAAATGTTTCTTATAGTGTTAAGGGACATTCATAGRTGCATAAAGAAAGTTACATAAAAAAGAAAAATAAAGAACTCTAAGAATGGCTGATATTTACCAGTTTGTTCAATGAATTTTCTGTTTTTATGTTGGACCAATTTGCTTAGGTTTTGTATTTTTAAATTTGTTGCCCAAAGTAACAAACAAGCAAGCTAAGCTTTAAAAGACCCATCATTAGCAGGTACAGCTCAGAACAAAAAGGAGAAAACGAGTCCCATGCATCTCTAGATAAAAGCAGGTAGAGTAGGATCCTTCCACCCACCCTCCACATCTCTCTGCCTGTGAGGGGTTGACCTTGGCTGGCTGTCGTTTGCCCACCAAACTCCTCACTTGTTCCCCATCCTCAGCAGAATAGAAGGAGAAAATAAGATGAAAAAGCTCCTGGGTTGAGATAAGGACAAGGTTGTCACTTGCCAATCACTCTCATGGGTGACTCACCTTGGGGAATAGCAATTTAATTTATTGCCAGTTAATAACAGAGAAGGATAATGAGAAATTAAAYATAATCACCTTCCCCCACACCCCACCTCAGTCTTCCCAGGCTCAGCTTCAGTCCCAACCCTTTCATCTCCTCTTCACTCCCCAAGTGTCACATGGAAATGGGGATTGTGGTCTGTTGACAACTCTTCTCTCCTCTTCTCCTTGCTGCTCTCATATTGTTCCTATTTCATACAGGGTTCCACCTATAGCAGACACATCACCATGGGCTCTCCCTGCAGGCTGCAGTGCTTCAAGAAGTTCTCTAGCACGGACCATTCCTAGATGTCCTGYTCTTTGGGAATGGACTGCTCCAGGGTGTTGGGTCCCCTATGGGCCACAAGTCCTGCCAAAATGGTCTCTGAGCAGTCTTTGTTAACAGTCCTGGGAAAGGTGTTGCACATTCTGGCTCTCTACCATTGGTGGRAAAGAGCTGCCTGGAAGGACAGGTGAGTTGCATCTGACACTTCAGATTGGTYCAGTGTGGCATTTAGGGCTGTATAAAACCATGCCCCCTTGAACAGAAGAGGAGATAAAATTCAGGAGCTTCAAGCAGCTGAGTGTGTCCATGTCAGAGATTTAAAACGAGTGGGCAAAGAAAAAAAATACCAAAAAAACTTTCCCATGTGGAAGAGGAGGAGTATCTTGCCTCTCAAGTAAACCTCATTTGAAAACATTTGAAAACAATTTAGTAGAATTGCAACCTCTACTAAAGAGATTGAGAACTGCAGTTGAAATGGAGCAAGCAGTGTAARGCATTAACATTTCTCTCATGTGCCATTGCTTGAACAAACATATAAATAAACTACATTCTGACATATTGGCTTACAGCAGTGGATTAAGAGGAAATGGAAAAGGAGAGAATCATGACAAAACATTTATTTTGCATTTGCTTTGCAAAATGAGAAAACTATGCAGCAGTTTAATAAAACATAGTTTCCATTATAATTAAGTGGAATTTGCATTACAGTGCAGTGCAGCTTGAATAGTTTGCATATATCCTAAAGATTTCATGAGAAGATCAGCTTTTAATCAGCTATGGTCTGAAGCTTTACAGTTACACTGAGCCAAAGTTACATTGCCAAGGCTACTCAGTTGAAGCTTTCTGAATGTTATTCCTATTACTCATTCATTAAAAAGCATTGCCTTTCATTAGAAGGATAGAGCAAAGCACTTAAAAAACCAGAAATCTGATGATTCAATCCAAGGGATCAAAGTAGCAGAATTTCCTGAGCTTTGCTTGCATTATCTCAACAAAAGTTGAGTGTGTCAGTTTAGTTTAGAAAAGCAACTCCTTTTTTTTTTTTCTTTTCAAGCAAAGAAAAAATATCTGTGGTTAAATTCTGGGTGTTTGATTTTATGAAAATGCTCAGAAAATAAAATAATGGGAGCAAGACAATTGCTGTGACACAGTAGTTTAAAAAGCCTTCCCACCTCGACTTAACCAGGACCACAGTGAGAAGAAGAAAAGAGGGTAAAACCAAAATACCCCCCCAGATTAATATAATAGTAAAAAACCCGATAWTAAAAGAATAAAAGGTGCTTATTGAATATGTTCTTAAGCTAGCACAGCTGGTGTAAAAAAAACTGCTTGAAAAGACATTGGAAATATGATGTGATTGGACAGAATCCATGTGGCTATTTTTTGCTTCTTTTCCACCAAAGAGTATTGTTACATAAGTTTACCATACCTTAAAATGATCTCCAGTTGGGAACTTCAAAAGAAAAAGGCTGATTGGGAAAACTACTGGRAAGATAATGCTTCATGATATTAGATTTAGATTCAATTTTGAAGTCATGACTAGATAGCTTTTAAATTAATGGAAAAAATGCCAATCTGTTCTTAAAATACAGTGCCTTTTCTGAAAATACTGCTTTCACTGTGCTCTGTCTTACTCTGCCTTCTCAGAAAGGAAGAAATCAGAATAGGAGAATGAAGGCTGARTAACAGTACATCTTGTTCTTTGGGAAAGATAAGTGAACATACAGTCTTGGACCAGCTACAAAGATAGGGAGAGAAAAACTGTGAGGAATGCRCAGAAACCGATTGTAAAATAAAAACAATTCAAGGAATGTTATAAAATTAATCAAACTTTTAATCTTCATTTTAAAAAATTGTATAATTGGAAGATAATTTATTATGGTGGCAATTGGGCACCAACAGAARGCAACACAACGTGCTGGTGAAGTAACAGTGCTGCTGTTGTGTTTTGGGGCAAATTAAACATCTTTGATGAAGAGCAGTTTATACAATTGGTGTGAGTTCTGGGAAAGCAAAATCCTACTGAAGTTGTCTGTCCCTGCTCAAAACCCTGTGCCTGCCTACCTGCAGTGCTCTTGTGGAAAACTCACGAGCAGCAGTGTAACAGTGACATGGTGGCAGGGCAAGGGTTAAGAGGCAGGACTTTCTGATGTCCATGCTGAGATGCTTCACAATTTCACAGCTGAGATGCCTCTCACAGCTGTCCAAGTACAGAAAGGACTCCCTGTCTCATCAGAGAAAGTGTTATGTCAGAAATGTGCAGTAACAGGACTGAGTGGAGCTGGAGCAGGAAATCTATGACATGAGCAGTTTTATCTGTTAGAAGTGCATTAAGTGGTACTAAGAGGTGCTTCCAAATATTTTAATGGTGGGCTCTGTTGGATTTCTTGCATGGTTAATTAATATTTCTCTCTCTAAAGTGCCTATTACTGTTTTAAATTCAAATTGTGTGCTGACTGTAGATGGAGACATTAAGAAAGATATATATGTCTAAAACCTAGTGAAAAAAATGCATCCATATGTGTCTAAAACCATAGACCAGCACTAGAAAATATTCTGGTTTTTGCAGGATGGAATTGTCACCCTACTGAAATTATTGGGATTTTTTCCACAAATTTCAGAAGGCCCTTTAGCTTTTTTGTTGTTGTTGTTGTTGTTAGAAGGTAATTAATATTTTAATTCTAAATCTCCTATGATATGCAGATTAAAAAAAAAAAAAAAAAGGAAAAATATTCAAATCCTTACCCATGAAAAGATCCAGAAGAAGGATATGCAGTTTGCATAAAGAGGGAAAACCTAGATGGTGCCATGGATTAAAGTAGGTTTTTTTTGAAAGGAGGAAAGGAAGTGGTTTTGAAAGTGATTTTGGGTAGCATAAAACACATGTTGAAAGATGGAGGATTTTCAAATAGAATTYACAGCTTGGATATGAACCTGGAAGTTTGCTTTGTTTAGATTTTGACTCAGTATGTGAATGGAAAAGCTCTAAGCTGAGTAAATTTGAAGTGAATTGCTAAAGACAGAAGAGGAATTAGGAAAGCATTTCTTGTTCAGTGCAAGACAGAGAAATTCAATAAACAAGGATTACTAGCCTGTCATATTTTTGCTATCAGCAACATYCCCTCTAAAAATTAAACAGTTCTATAATGATCTCTAATATTTCTGTGCTGCTTCTGGGTGAGAACTGTCAAATACGTACATAGGTTGTGACCTTTAAATAAAATGGCACCGTATTTAAAATGTATCCTGAGGTACAGCTGAAGAAAATTACAATAATGCTTTTCCTATTGGAAAATAAACCACTGTTTGTTAAATTAAAATCAGATGCAYAAGGTATGTCCTGCTTGCAGGAAGGTCAGCTGCTGAGAGCAGTGTCACTTCACCTRGATAATTTCAGTCCTGTCAGGATTGCCAAGCACAGAGCGTTTTTACAGCTCGGGATAAATAATAAATGGGTGGTAAAAGGCCCCAGATGAGGGCACAGCAAATCTCATTGTGTTCTCTTTGCAGTGTGTTGTTTTGTGCAGCTGTTCAGAGCATGTAAAAACAGCTACCACGCTGTGCTGTGCTGTGCATCGCTTCTGTCACGGGCTGATCAAAGCACCAACTGCTGGAGAGGTGATGTCTGATAGCTCAAGTGTGAACCTTCCTGTTCATCACAAAAGCCCCTCAGAATGCTGCACTGGGCTCTTTCCAGGGTTGCAGACAAGGTTGCAGGCTTTGGTGGCTGAAGTCCTACAGATTCACACACTGAATGAAGCAAACTTTGTTGAAGCAATTTTAGGATCAGACTTCCTGTAATTGCAGCTGGAATGAGTTAGCTAGAAAAGTGCCTAGCACAGAGCAGGTGTGCAAAATTGCCCTGAATGTATTGGTCTTTAGCTAATTGTTCACAGAAAACTGAAAACATACTAATCCTGCAACTACTTGGTCTTTATTCTTCATTAATATAAATAACAATATCACTGATTTCAGCTGATACTGGAATAGTAGCCTAAAAGCCTTCTGAAATGAATTTAATATAAAAACATAGGAAAAGCTGCCAACAGAAATCTTACTTGGAGCCTTATTCTGCTCTGAAATACACCCTTCTTACATCCTTAGGTGTTGTGTGTTTGAGGGGAAAAGGTTGTTCATTTTATATTAATATTCTATTCTATTCTATTCTATTCTATTCTATTCTATTCTATTCTATTCTATTCTATTCTATTCTATTCTATTCTATTCTATTATTAGGGAGAGCAGAATGGGCTTTCCTTAATTGCAACCAGAACATGAAGGTAAATTGCAAACGTTTTCAGGCAGGCTTGTGAAGAACATACTTTTTGTTCCCTTTTAAACTTCACTGAGTTTAAGGAATCCACATGTACCTGTGTTCTTCGACTTCTAAAGGATCAGTGGGAGTACTAAACAAAGCAAAGCTATCAGCAGAAATTCACTGAAGACAGTACACAGCTTTACTGGAAAACTTTTATGGGGTCTTCAAACTGAAAAATACCAGACTTACATCAAAGACCAGAAAACATTTTCTCCTTCTGGCCATTTCTCATTTGATTCACAGAGTTCTGCTTTATTTCGGTGCAAAGGAGACTGTGTGCTCAGATTCATTATAAAACTGAGTCTGAAACTCATTTTGTGACTCACACTTTGATGCTGACCTCTGCAGCTGCTTGGATTCTCAGCATTTAAAGAGGGAGTGTGAGTCAAAAGGCTTTCATTGCAAAGATGCTGYCACATTATTATAGACTCAGGCTGAAACTAATTTAATGAATGAAGATGCTCTCTGTACCAAAGGTTGCCTCCCACAGTCAGATRTATTACCTTACATCACCAAAGACCAGCAGCAGGAGCTGGTTTTGCTAAGCAAAAACATATATGTATGTATGTATATGAAAATGGCAAGGAAACCTATGGTCCCTCTTGAGTAGGGAGCAAGCTTCTACTAACACACAGGAGGTGCTTTTGTATTTATCTCAATGAATGGAAATTACCTAGAGGTCTGTCAAGTTATCTGTGGGAAGTATCTCAGCCTGTGCCAGCCCTGTGTGGTGTTTTGTAGGCTCCAGGACATCCGGGCAGCTGATTTGTACTGCTGGGGTGATAAAAGTGTGTGTGCATCATTAAGGGGTACTCTGAAGAGCCACAACTCTCCAAGAACAAAGTAGCATCTGTCCCTTCAGTCTGGCATAAAGAAACAAGCATGATTTTCCCTCCATTTTCCTTTCTCTATTACTTTCTACATAAATTTTACTCTGGAATTAGGAAAAAAAACCCCCCAAAAAAGGATGAACCACATCTCTTATTATCATGGCAAGACAAATTTATTCCTAAACCCTTCCTGATGGATGGTTTCATTAGCAGAACTAGAAAAAAMCATGGGATGAATTTACTTTCCAACCCCTTACATTCCAGACAATCCCTGTTTCAGAGATTTCCATTGCCTTATAACTAGAGAATTTTTTTTGCCCCTATTATCCACCTTAAATCCTTGCTGCAATTTTCATCCATCATGTCATATCCCTTCCCATGCTGATGGATTTGAAGAYTGGTTCTGTGTCTTTCTTCAGGCACTTCCTCTCAAGATTAAACTGTTCTTTTGTATCTTTGCATAGGCCACATTCCCTAGGACTTTGATMATTTTTACTATTACAGGTTTTTGGTCTTAAATCAGTGAAAAAGTAATTATTTGTMTAAAATAATCGTGCTAAACATTGTRAAGACCAAATCCTCATGGCTTGRTGAACAAAGCCTTTTTAATGAAAGTGATGATTATGGAGAATTCTTAGAGAATTAAATGTCATTTAAGGCAGTACAAATGCWTGCACACACACAATGCACACAAAGAACTCCACACATATGAAAATCACAGGCAGTCTGCAAAGATAGAGACTGAATGTATAAATCCACTGTTTCATTCCTGACTGTCGTGAATTGTTGCCCTGGTAAGGCATGAAAATTATGAGTAAAGAGGAATGGCTTATCTGTAACAGCTYTTAGATATATTTAAGTCTCCTAAAGCAGTTTTTCATGAGCAAAAGCACTTTAGTGGAAGGTGAAAAATGAATGCTCACAGGAATGCCACTTATGCAATCTGAAAGGAATGCTAATAGAGTTTATTTTGTCAGTGATATTTGTTGTTATCAACAGAGATGTGATGCCTGTGTTTGATGGCTTTATGAATTTCCCTGAAAGCTTTGTTTWTCCTGTAGACTTGGATGGAAATCACCATAAATGTCATCTTCCTTTAGATCCTGACACTGCAGAACATTTAAGAACATACCCAATTCTGAATAAAAGCTTCATTTTTTACTGCTTCAGTAAGAAACAAATGTGTACTTAACATAAAGCATATCTTAWAGGACCTTTGCTAAATCACAGTGTTGTTTTCAGGTAGTTTCATTTTCTTTAGCATTCAATGATTCGGTGTTGTATGATTTATTGCTTGTTACAATGCATCTTTCATCACYACCTCTCCTGCTCCTTTGTTGTTCAGATGTGCATTGCTGCTATAAATTATGCTGTTTTGTGAGTATGAAAGAAGAGTTGCCTCCAGCAACTATCACTGTATGTTGTCACAAAGTTTGTGAAGGTTAAAGATTAATGCTTAAATGAGGTACTTAATAATGCTCACATTATATATCATATATCTTCTATGCACCTGCATTATTTTTCCCTCTTTTGCTAAGGGGAGATGTGTTACTGAATTATGATGGTTGCAATAGCTTTTTGAAAACACTGAACAGTTGTTTTATAGCTGAAAATGATCCCGACCTTTAAAATCTGGACCATTTACTGAAGATGATGGGCTTGTCTTGCTTTGCCCCTGTCYATTACATAGATTTTCTGGATGGAGAATTCATCTTGCTGTGTGCTAATGCTCTGAATGCCTACCTGCACTTAAAGGAGGGGCTGCAAGTTTTAAGTTTCTTGCAGCTGAGAATATGTAAACGTAGCTGAGGTTTTAGCAGCACTTTTTCATCTCAGTTAGCTAAAGTTTTGTCRTTTTGKTTAAGATTTTTGCTCTAAGCACCTATGTCTTCTGTCACAATATATGTGGATGTTGCCTGCTGAAATCAGTGCTCTCTGCTCTCCTAGCTGGATGTCTCCATGGGCTGATGGAGAAACACATGAGTTTGTAATTGCTCTGACAAAGCTGGTTTCTTACTGCACTGAGTAGGATCTATAGATGAGAAGATGAGATGTTTCCAGCAAACCCCTGATTTAGGAGACACTGCCTTTTATGGCATTGACATCTTAGGGACAGTAAAATGAATCATTACTGACTGACAGGCAGAACTTGACAAAACAGCTGCTAGTAAAGTAGGAGGTAATATTCTCTTTTCTTAGAAGGTAGTGATTTATTTGAAGTACTGGATCTCTCACGCATTAGGCTTAGTGTGTGTTTTCTGAATCCCAGGKAGTTCCAGCAGAACCACACTAGAGCTTGCAGTGTCTCTGTTTGAGTTTGGGAAATCAAAAGCTCATTAACTTTTGGCTCTCAAACAGCTGCTCAGTGAAGAGCCCTGTCAGACCTTTGGCTTGTCAATTTGTACAAGAGTTTGGAAACATRAAGTGGAAGAACAGGGACTTGGACAGTGACATGAAGAAAGTTTCCATGAGCTAGAAATCCTGCTTTTTATCTTCCTGCATTTCAAGCTAAGACAATGAAATGTGTCTGGGCAGCAGCTGGAAATACTTGAAGGTGTAGGCATGCCCRTGGATACAAGACAAAGGAAAATTCAGTGATATGGGAGGACTAGGTGTGCAGTAGTGTGACTAATACTGGGGTGAGCTTTATGTAATTTGTCAGCTCGTTGGTTTTTATATGCTGGACTTGTCCTCAAAATTCCACCTGAGTTTGAAAACAAGCATTGTGCCTCACACATAAGAAGCAACTGATTTCTTCCTTTTGAAGTGCGGACCCTTTGCTGTGTGCTTAATTTTCAGAGAATCCACCCAAGTGGACTTTGGAAAGTCATCTGGAAGGAAAAAAGTGTCACAATACTGCAAAATGCGAGACGCTGATCAGCCGCTTGCAAGCTGCCATATCCAAGGTTTCTTATACCTGATTGAGGTAGTGGGCTTCTGGGAAAGTTGGTTTTGGTAGCATCAATGCCCTTTACAATGAAGGCAGGCCATAGGACAGCTGTGTCTATTGATTTTTTAAATACAATTATGGGAGCATGATTGTGCGCAAATGAAATTTCATCTTGTTTCTTCAGGCTGAGGATCAAACTAAGTTTTCACTGTGAAATGGGTGAAAAAAAAAATGCATTTGCTTTGGTCTCCAGAAGAAAGGTAGGTGTCAAGAGGTGTGAAGCTTCATTTTAAAGTCCTGCTAGTCACAAGCAGCCTTTTGCCCACTGTACAGGTGTAGGGGATACCCAAGGGCAAGCTTGGCAATTCACTTCCATGAGGGRATTTGGTTGGTTTGCYCCTRCAAGCAAGTTCCCTGTCCCCAGAGAGCCTGCCCTGCTGCAGCTGAAACCCTGCCATCAGCAATCAAAAGCAAATGTGTTAATTAATGAGGAGTCTTTATGAAGTGGAGTATATCACCAGAATGTGGCCAGTCAGGCAGTGTGGTCACTTTATAACCTGGCTCCACTAGCAGGTCTTACCTTGGGTGGCTTTCAGGGTGCTCCATGCTGTAAAATTAAGTGTTGCTCACCTCTTTCCTTTTAATTGCTGCTGTCAAATTGTTGGGTTCATTCTTCCAAGGCAGCAGTGAAGGTGCAGAAACCACTGATAGCTGAACTCATTATTTATCCACTTTATAGCGTTCAGGAGGGACATTCTGTGGTTTAATGGTCTCTGCTATAAAAAAAAGCATTTAAAAACCCAGTCACTGCTTTGATGCTGCAGGTGGTGGCCAAAAACCCTAACCTACCTGCCATTGGAACTAWATCCCTAACCTTGCATGACTGTGCTCCCTAAGCTGGGACACTTGAACCTACTGGGGGACAGCCAGGACTGGAGGTCTGAACTCAGGAACAGAGGAGAGGAGGAAAAATACTCTGCCTCTGACCTGAACTGAAGGGTSTTGCTCTTAAGTGATGACACAAATAAGACCTGGGTTCATCTGCAGGCAAACCACTAGGAACCAGTAAGAGGCCAATGTAATAAAATCTTAATGGTGTTTTTTGCTTTCACAAGTAGTGTTCAGCTTAGCAAAGACTTTCAGCTAAAAAAAAGGTCAGAGATATTTCAACTTCAGCACTTTCCCTGTGGAATAATTAATTTTCTTCTTTTYCCAAGTTTTGAAACATTATAGCTTCATCTACTTGTAATTAAATTTAAAAAAAACACCTGTTACCTGACCTAAAGCAACACAGCTGAAATTTTGTATTTTCATTTCACTCTGAATGAGTTCATACCTCCTGCCCTCATAGTTTATTAGCACAGTTACARAAAGTAGTGTAGGAGAAAAAGTWCAGAAGGTGAAATGCATACCTASTCTCAGCTAGACAGAGCTATGGGTATGCTATGATTTGGTACAGGCTCAGGTAAATTTTGGGCAGGTACCATAAAGATTTCACTATAACTTATTTAATGCAATTTCTGACTTAGTATTGAGTATCTAGAGAGTCTGGGATGAATCAATAAAACATTTTTTTTTTCCTTTTTCAATTAAAAATTGAATGAGAAATTGCATATATATATTATACATATGTATAATTTACTGTTCTTTCTTATAGTCTAATCTATTTGACAGTCTGGAACAGTGATTAAAAATTCACCTGTGTCTAATTATTTTATCTTCTCCTCTGACTCTCTCAAACTTCTTCAAACAGAAGAGATTATTCTTTGGAACATGCTGGGATTTGAACAGAGTAAATTAAATGTTGACAGGACTTTTTTTAAGCACAATTAAAATGCAGGACCAAGTCACATTTCCATACTTTTAAAAAAACATTTTATTACATTAAATATTTAATGCWAGGACAGTTAATCCATATTCATTTTCAGAACCATGCAGTGACTGTAGAATTGCAGGCCACCAATCCTTTCTTGAGCTCCTTAAATCTATGATAAACATATGGGCTAAGATTGCCTTATAAAGTTCAGGAAAACACTCCTTGGAGTTGAGCCATGTTTAAATCAGTGGACCAGATCCTCCAGTTCTGTTCTCTGCTCCATCCAAGAGATGCTGTTCCCTGCTGTACTAACTATTTGATAATKACTCAAGTGTGCTCATCAGAAAGGAGGATCACCTGCTTTTTTTGGCCTTACCTGTGCTGTGCTGCAGGGCAGGGACCTTGGCACCTGAGCAAGGCACACTGGTGCTCATCCAACAGGGCAGCAGAAGCTGGCAAGCCTCTCCTTAGACTTTGGGCATGTTGGGACTGAAGAAATGAGGCAGATGAAAGACAAAAAAGGTCCAGTTGAGGTCCCAGGCTTTTAATGACATAAGTACAAAAAAAGTGTGTGAAGTTCTCCAGCAGAGCCTTTGTTTTTGTTTGCTTCTTTAGATCTTTCACTTTGTCACTCATTGCTTTGTACTTTCATGCACTTCTGGTATGGGTTATGCACCTAATTGCAGAGATTTTTGTGTGTTTGGGGTTTTTGTTTTATTTTGGTTTGTGGGGTTTTTTTGTTTATTTGTTTGCTTGGTTTTGTTTGGGTTTATTTCAGGTTTTTTGTTTGTTTTTTTAAACTAACTGTSCATACATTATGTGTCAATGATTTTCAGTACAGGGAGCTCTGAAATTTAGACGGAGTCATTTACATTTCTATTGATTTTATATATATATCGATATTTATGTAAATTTGCTAGATATTTCATTTCAAAAAATGGTACAGTTAAAGGATTGCTGGTGTCAAACWCCTCATAAAAGGGAAGGTCAGTTTTGAAAAAAAAGTTAACAATCATAGCTTTTTTAGTCTTGACGGCTCACAATGAATATTTTTAGCATTTTTTAAAATTACATTTGTTCAGTAAAATACCTATTTTTTTTCCTATCAGTGCTGCAGGGAATTCAGACATGTCTACTGGCATTTCTATCATGAAACAAATGATGGAATATTTTTAATTTTATTTTTCACTGCACCTGTCATGGATTGCTGCTTTATAGAGAGAATGAGAATGGGGGGGCCAGGCATGAGCAGCAATCCCATGAGATGCTCCAATTTGTGTCATTCCTTTCACAAGGTGGTGAAAGACATTTCCAAACTTTCACACCCTGAGGCAGGGCCAGATTATTTGGATCTTCATCCAAATTCTAAAACACCAGCTGCTAAGGTCTACAAAAAAAACAATTGTGTGTGTGCATGCTTCAGCTTTTTTATGACAATCAAAGCCATTTGTGGAAAGAGAAGTAAAACTTTTCATAATATGATAATGAATTTAAAAATGCAATTAGGTCTRTCACTAGCCAGTAGATTTGCTAACCAATTTCACTGTTAAGCATGGTGAAATATGTGGCAAAAAGAGAGATTCTTTGTGATGTTTAAGCAGTTTTTCCTCAGCTCCTAACTGTAGATTTTCAGTTTTCTAAAGGAGACTCCCATGATTCAGGTTTTTTTTATGACAGTTTGAAAGCATGTTAAAATCCCTTCAGCAAGTCCTATGAATAAAAATATAAAATTATTCCTTTTTTGAAGAAAAAGATACGAAATGAGAAGTCATCAAATATATTTCGTTTCTGTAGAGAAAAAATTCAAAAGCTCTATATGCATATGAAATTATTTTGCTTGTCACCTTCCCAAAGAAGACAGATTTTAATTAATCCTTTCTCTGAGAGAGATATTAAATCCTCATCTAATCCCCGAGCAGCAGTTCATATAAAGTCTGGAGTCTTTTTGCATGTTCATAACCACAGAAAACATTATTTTTTCCTGAAGCAAATTGTGCTACAAAGCTTTGAACGCTGTRAGTGCAGAAACATTTTCCTTTTCCTCCATTTAATCTCTCACTGGCTGACACACGTGGATGCATAACAATAATTATTTCCCCTTCCAATTTTCTTTCTGTTCCAAAGATCAAACCTAAGGAACTCTTCAACAATTTTGATCTTTTTGTAAGTTCTGAAAACTCAGCTCTGAGCAGCAGGCGCAACGAATGTCTCCCACACTGGTTTCTGGTTTGCTCCTAATGACTTTGGCAAATTAGGCATTGTATTTGCTGTTTCATATATTCCGCCCACACCTTCACTGCTGTGCACTCGAAACTTCTCGCACTCCTGCTTCCCAGATGATAGTTATTATTTTATCCTGTGTTGCTTTATTACAAGAACAATATTACCTGTTTCAGRGGTATATTTGGACAAGCACTGGAAATTTCTCAGCTAACTAAAGGGGGTGTTGTTTTTCTGTATAGACAGTAAATCATCTCTGCTTATACATATATGCATATCATTGCTAACRTGAAAAGAATCCACAGCTTGCCTCCCAAATGGAGCAAGCCAGATCAGCTGCTCACATGCTTGGGCACAACCTGTGAGCTGAAAAAGGCTGAGCCCATTTATTTGTGTGAAGATCTGGTGCTGCTGGTCCTCAACTTCCTGCACATAGAGAAGCTGTCCTCAGCTAGCTTGTGAGGGCTGCCTGTGTGCAATGCCATGGTGAGGGTAATCACACCTACTCCAGAAAAAACACCCTAGTTCACATTTCTTTGAGCATTTTTATCGTAATACTCACATTTACAATGGTGAGCAACGAATCATTAGCATGGGATATCCACATCGTTGTCACCTCATTGCAATGTGGATGAACTAAGAGAACACAACAGTCTCAAAATGTGGGGACATAAAAATACTGGATTGAGTTTATTTGTGTAGTTAGAATTTGCTGCCTGTTTGGTCACTGGGGTGTGAACACTTAGATCAACTCTGYACCCACAACCTTAAACTGGTTGCTAAATTTTATATTTTTCTTTAGGCAGTCTTGTTTCTTTGAACTGGGCTTTCTGCTTTCAAGACAGCATGTGAGGCAGTCCTGTTTCACTTCTTCATTKGATTGGAACCGTAATTGAATGGTTTTATTTGTGCAGAAATGGAAATGATAGCAGTTCATTTCCACATTTTTAATGAAAACATATTTCCCAGTGYGATCAGGAACATCAACATACTGCTGAAGAATATCAGGCAATATCCAAAGAAGTATGCCTGAAAAATATATTAGCAAAAGACCATGCTATTTCAGAAATGAAGGTTTGTATCACACCAGACTAATTGACATCTACATTATAGTCTAAAAATAGCTGGCATGCAGAAGACTGTTTCTTTTATATACAAAATATATTTCATAGAAATGTTATATATGCTTTTTGCTCCTGCTGAATATTTTTTTTATTATTTGCTGAACACTAAAAAAAAAAATACAAAGAAAAAATTTATGGCATTTGGTCTTCTGGCCAACGTAAGTTATTAAGCACCCTGCTTGTGCCACTGTGCAGTGACAGATAAACATGAACAAAGCCTTTGAGGTTTGAGCCATGAGAGCTCTCTGTGAATGTGAGACAGTTTTTCTTCAGTGGGTATTTCTTCACTTCTCTCTGGTTCCCCTCCTTTCCACTGCTCTGCAGTTTAGTGAATCCAATGTAAGTGCTGGCACAAAGCGGCTGGGGTTTGAATAACTTAACCCTTTTGCTGCCTGAAAATACACATAATCCCTCTTCATGGAAATTACCTGGGATGTAATTGTATATTATGGCAAATATTGCCTTCTTCCCCCTGCCCACATACTAATTCTGACCTGGATCATGTCATTTCATGGATTTATTTTCTGCACACTGGTTTTGTATGAGAGAGCAGGGGGTAAAGTGTATCTTTTTCTGGAGATGGTAAAAAACCCAGCTTCAGTACTTGAGGGTGTTACATTGTCCAAGCTGCTCTTCAGGTGCAGTGATGATAGCACTTATTTTACTTGACCTTAGGCTTTTTAAAAGGGAAACTGGGTGTAACTTGTTCCCTTTCCATACAATGACTTGTTTTATTTCTCTGTGTGCGTGTGTGTATCCATGTGAAGGCAGTGAGAAAGAAGCCTGCCACTGCAGAGCACTTTTAGTCTGCTCTGTGTAATTTCTTCAGCCTTTTTATAAGAGGAATTAAACCAAAGGGCAGTTAGAATTCAACTGTCTGCTTCTATATTTAATAAATAATAACTCTGCCATGAAATTGCAATTGGTAATAAAAGGTCCTGCAATTCATCTAATGGCTTTCTACCTCTGTTGTAAATCTGTAATTCCACTCGGCTGCTCATCGCCACAAGACAGAGTGTRTTCATTACTTCAGGTACAACTTCTTCCATAGAAAGGAGAGCAGGGATGCAGGGATGCATTTGAATTTTTTACTTCCCACACTTTCTTTTCTTCTCACTACCTCTCTATGGGCACATTTTTTGACCTACATTGTGGTCCGTGCTGGTCTTTTCCCAAGCTTTTAGTGTTGATGGATTAGGCTAATTCCCTTTGTTGCCCTCTCCTATCTCTGTAGCTATTTGATCAGAGATTAAAGATGGCASTGTAGTCTGAAAACATGTTCTTATGTATTAATTACCAACTTTAATGCTATGTTTTGAACTTTATTTTGAACTTCACCTAGACTTGCAGTTTTTAAAAACCTTCAGCTCCTGCTCAGCACAGTTTTATCTTACTGCTGATTTCACTGGCTCCAATTCGAGACTTGAGGACCAATGGTGTGGTCTCTTTAAACAGCATATCAGGTCCCTGTATATAGAGGGTCTGTCAAAAATTACAGTCCAACACCAACTGCTCCCTGTCCCTGGGATAACTATGCAGGGAGGAGCATCCAGGTGAAAAAGGAAGGGCCATTCTGTCACATGCTCACTTTCCAAAGCTCTTCCTTATGGGAGAGGACATCTCTTGGCCATGGTCAGAGTGGGAATGTGCAAAGAGCAAGGTGCTTACTCTCCTTGCTGAACTCCAAGCCTGAGTCTCAGCCATTGGATCACCGCCTGAAGAAGAAGAGAGAGGTTTATCAGATCCAGGCAYCATCTGAAATGCAACAGGGAAGTAATTCCTCTTCAATGCAGGCTTGAATGGCAATAATGGAAATGACCTCTTGTGTGGCCTCGCCAGGAAGGTAAGGAGTGGGAGGAGAGGAGTATTTCTCTCCCAAAGCAGGTATGATGTGGTTATCCATACTCTGTAGATTAAGATGAATTAAGCATGGGTATAGAAGAGACTAGACCACACTATTTTCACTTGGAAGGGACCTACAATGATCGTTTTGTCCAACAGCCTGTTAAATTGGTTTTGGTTCAATTAAACATGGGAAATGGAAACTGCTTCTAAGCAACAATGTGAAAACAGAATTGAAAAGGATTCCTATTTATATATGTTAAACACATTGTGTGTCAGTAGTGACTAAGAAGTTGGCCTGTGGGAGTCCTGAACCCAATTTTCCTCCAGTGGCCTTCCTGAACACTGGAAAGCAGAGCTCTGGGCTGCTGAGGCTCTGGTTTGTTGCTCAGGAGATTTTACAACAAGCTGCTGATTCCATCTGTAGACAAAACGGGATCTGGTACCTGTGTCTGCACAGCCTCCTGGCCCCCCTCCCAGGGTACAGAGGTGCTCATTGGAGCTAAATGGCACCTTAAGCAGAGGGAGGAGCAGGGCAGGACAAGCATATGGCTGGTGTTYTGTTCCCTGCAGTTCCTGGCTCATGAGCACATGGTGTGCTGGGCAATGCACTCAGGTGGGCTGGCCACATTCCTGCCGCCTGTGCTGGGARCTGCCCAGGGCTCACCTGCAACCACCTTCCCCTTTTGGCAGCTTGGCTTCAGTTCTGAGCTTTTCCCCTCTTCCAGCTGCAGCGCTTTGAGAAGGGCAGACAGTGCCTTGGCAACTGGAAGTGGAATATGTTGAAGGAAAAGTGTTTCTGCTGGTGATGTGRGGTGTGAATTTATTCTACCTACTTACTGGCATCTGTACACATARCTGTGTGCCAGCACCTGATGGATGCCATACATGCTGGCCACCTGCTCAACTCCTTAAAAGTTAGAACACTTCAAGTGAGTATGCTGAGTGCCTCAATATTTTATGGGAGTGCACATTCGTCAGGCATCTGCTTCAGTTCTGGGGGCTTGGCTCCTTTTTTGTGGAAGTTACTTGCCATTCTAGTCACAGAACAGGAAGAAATTCTGCTCTGCAACACGCTAAGTGAATGGAGAATCAGGCCCTTGCAAAATATATTATTTCCTTGATGGTAATATTGAAGGGAACAGAGTGAAAGGACTTGAAATCTCAGGGTGTCTGACAGTTCTGCTAACAATATTCATATTTAATGGCATTCTTCTCTGTGTTTCCTTTATCTGCTTGCTTCTTTTCAAAGATAATCCCTTAAGGATTCCTTATTCTTCTGCAAAAGTTTCTTAACAAGAAATGAGAAATGGCTGTGTATACCTTTTACAAAATGAACCAATCTGGAATAAGACTACAAACAGTAATAAAGATGAGGGAAAAAAMATCTCCTCTTWAAAAAATTGCTTCAATTAACTAAGAAAGAGAAATGACCAAATCAMATTTTATCATTTATTATAAAAATGTTCTGTGATTTTCACAGMTCTGGTGTTTTACTATGGGTAAAAYCTAAGTGTTTGCAAAAGTTCTGATTCATTCAAAACTGACATTAARAGGAAAATTCAACCTGCTGTCAGTTTGGGGATCTGATTCAAAGCTGGATAGGACTTGACAGGTGAGAGATCAGCCTGGAGCCCTGCAGAAAAGAGTTATCTCTTTCTGTGATGCTTTTAATATTTCAAAATTAAGTTTTCTCAGATTCTGGATGAACATAAAACTCAATTTTTTCCATCAAAGGGAAGGGCTTTTCAGCTGTAGTTGCTAGCCTCTAACTCCAGAACCAAGAAATTTGGGGATGAACACAATGTGATGTTAGTTGGCCCTGTGGCCCAAGGAGATCCATGCAGAGCAGATGGGACAGAGTCACRACCCTGGAGTCTCTGCAGAGTGCACACCTCACAAAGAACATCCTGGCTATGGCTAAGCTTGGTAGTGTCATCATGCTGCTGCCAGGTCCTGCTTTGGGAAGCAGATCCTGAAATGAAATGCCTGGGAGGAGGTTAAAATCAGCTCCTGAAATCTTTACTTTGATKCCCAAATTTTTAAATCCTAGTTACCACTTCATTCTGGAGGGTAGAGAATGAATGTTAGGGGTTTCTGTCAAGAGAAGCCAATAACAGTGCATTCAGCCTATAAAACATCATTGCTATTTCAGGTCYTGAAGATTTAGAAATTTAATGTCACCTCCCTCCGCCTGGAGGGGCTCAAAAATTGTATAAATGTGAGTGCAAGTGTGTGGTGAATACTTGCATCCTAAGCAAGGCACAGATGTGAAACCCTCTCTCTCACACACAGCAGTGTGTTCTGGACAAGAGTCCAGAAACGTGGGCATCCCTKCCCAGCCACATCACAGGCACTGGCACCACATGAAGATGTTTCTGGTGCCAGATTTGGGGGAATCAATCTGGATCAGCCAGACTGGGCATTGCCTAGCTGTGATGTGTCCACATCCCTCTGAAGGAGGGGTGCCAAAGGAAACCAGTGTGTGTGCTAAGCAGCTTGTTAAGTCACAGGACAATGAATTTCCGACAGACAACAGGAATTGTGTCACTCATGTGTCAGTTCTGCTCTCCTGTGCAGCRGGGATGAGGGCACCAGCTGCAAGTTGGTGCTATGCTGCCAGAGCCAGCAGCTGAGTCCCTCTGAATTGCCCCACATGTTCAGCTTTTGGGGAGAAGAGCTGTGCACTGGGAAGGGCAGGCTTTCTCTTACAAAGCTGGCATAAAAAGATTTGGATAAGCATGTTTTTTCTCACAGAAAAGCAATTAACTTGCTCTCTTTTAGAAGTAAGAAATATCTCATTCTCTTTCTTCCTAAGTCTTACACTGTTATTTGTTCTTTGCATTTAATAAGATTATGCCCAACTACTCCAGGGTGCCAAAGCTCCAAAGAGCAAAGAAACCAAATATTTTTTCAGTTTTACTCTGAATGATGCCTAAATACAACAAAGGAAATCTACCATAAAGTCTCAGTAAAAAATAATATACACTTGAGCAGACTTTTTTCTGCCCATTTCAGACGTGCTTTATCTTTTAAACAATTAGACACATTAGAATAYTTACATTGGCTGACTTTTGGCAGGTTATAAACATCATGCACAGAAATACTGCCACACAACATTTTCTGCCAGGGAAGTCAAGACATGGAAATGGATAGCATAGGAGGAATCAGATATGCCTGCACAGTCCCTCCTCCTCCTACTGCTGAGTTTTGGAGAGTAACACACCCTGTGATGGCACCTCTACCTGCCTTGGAGCATCCCCAGTGTGGTGKACAAAATGACCCATCTCCACCTGTTGCATTTCACAGCTGTTGTGCAGGAAAGACCAGAACTTTGCATGAGGAATTTCAGGTTTAAATAGTCAAAATCACTAATTTGTACCTGATCTTTAAAAACTTTGATTAATTGCTTCTTGTTTTTCCTTTTTTTTTTTTTACTTTTTCTTTCCAGAGTTACCTACCTACATCCACCACATCACATCACCATATCACATCACGTCATCATATCACATCATCAGAAAATGAAAATGGTTTCATTTTCTGCAGTTGCACAGGGTTTTCTCTTCTTCCCAGTCAGGAGTGCCATGCCACTGTGGGGAGATAAAAGACAGGCATTGCACATCTGCTCCCATGTTTCTGCAGRTGGAGGATATCAGTTTTGTTGCACACAGCAAAGACAGAATATTCTCTTCACCTTCCAGTGGAASAGCCATTTATGCTCTCAGGTTTTCTGGTCCTTTGGTTCAAGGTTTCATTTGAAAAAACTAAATGTGTGTAGCTTCCGAGACTGAGATAAAGGGAATGGCAAATGAAGAAGCCTCTAAAGCAAGATCTCTCTATTCTTCTTTTAAATAATCCATTCTTATTGCTTATGGATTTTTTCAAAATCTTTCCAACTTAGGAAGCATGCTGTGCTGCATTGCTACAGCAGAGTGACTTGAAAAAAAAAAAGCCACTCTAAAGGTTAAGAAGGAAGAAGCATATTTTATAATGCATTAGATTAAAAACTGTTTTACAATAATAATTGGACAGCATTTATATTAAAGCAGAGAGAAGACTGAATTTCTCTCCCTGCAAACCTGTCTCAATCTCTTTAAACCCTGAAAGTTCTCRGAGACTTTTCAAGGTCCCAGCTGAGGAAAAAAACAAAGTGAGTTACCRGAATCAATCAGCTATTCCTTCAGCACAGAGGATTTTCTGGGATTTGAACTTGGCTTTTGTAAGCATTTGAGATTCAGTTATAAATGCATTTTATTTYGCCATTCATTTCAGAATTTGCTTAATCTCACCATGGAGAGTGGGATGGGGGAAAAAATCCGAACACCAAATTTCAAAGAGCTTTAATGACTTGTAGTGATTTAAAAACAAAGTCTTTTATTCCAGAGAATTAGCTTAATTTTAGATGTAGTACCACAGACAACCCATGGCTTCAAATTCTGTGGCTCAACAGAATTTTGACAAAACCATCCCTCAACAAGACATGGCAGTGACAGTAACTGTGAGATACTCACTGGCAGAAAAGTTAAGAGTGATGGAAAACTCGAAGTGGTCCTGGAGAGTGCTGGAACAGGGCACRGTATAATCTTCTGCAGCACCATAAACACTACTTAGAGAAAGCAGGCATATGGTATAGATACTGAAAAGCCTCTTAGTGTCTGTAATATGTTTGAGGTTAACAGCTCAGTAGGAATGAAAAGTGCAAAAAACCACCAACCCCAAATTTCAGTGTATTAAATATTAACTCTAGCTWAAAGAATTCTGTAAGTAAAAGAAAAAAAGATATGAAGAAAGAAGAAGAGGGGGAAAAAAAGAGTAAAATGTTTTCAAGAAGCTTGGATGCTATCTAAATACTCAACAGTTTCAAAGTTAACCTGTAAAATCAGTTAGAAGAAAATGCAAAAATATTTCTCCCCTCTTTTTCATAAAATATATATGAGCATTTCCCCAGTGGTTTTCAGCAAAATATTGTGGCTCTATAATATTTCACTTTATCTTTTTTCTTTATAATACTTTTTAATCTATTTCCTGTTCCAACCCATGAATCATTTGCCACTGTTAARCATTGATCACTGGTGCATATTAGTCAGAGTTGATTGCATTGTGTCTGGTACTGATTATCTGTATTGATCTAGACTGATTCCCTCCTCTAAATGACTCTGGTGAATTACTCTGATGACTCCAGCATCTTCTGGAGAGTCTGAATATTGCTCAGACACCAGAGGTTTCTGCAGGCTCTAGAACAGCCTGGTCCAAAAACCCAGATCCAGGCACGTCCTAACTTGGGAGGGTTCAGTGTCAAAATTTGGAYCTGAATTTCCCTGGATTTCCCCTGCTAATACAAGCCCTGGGAGCTGGAGGGCCCTTTAGTGATCCCTCTCTTGCAGCCCATGTAGGCAGGGATGGGCACTGTCCCAAGAAGATCAGGGACATGGACGATGTGGGCATGTTATGGAGACCCCTGTTGCAGAACCTGGGGAGAAGGTGTGCTGTGCTGGCAARAGAGAGGAGTTTAATGACTCCTGAGCTCACCCATGGCCATCTGTGCCTACATAAACAYAGGACTGGGTTTTGTCATGAGCAGGTAAGGAAAGATTGCAGTGSTGGGGTGTGAGTGTGAAACACATCAAGTTCTGCTTAGGATTGCACTGTCATTGAGGCAGAGCATCTTTGCAAAGCTGAACAAGTGCTGTATTTACAAGTGATTTTGAGCTCTGGTCAGGGAACATGAGTGCACTCYCCTCTGTCCCCTTGGTGTAAAGCTGGGGTGATGCCACTGGAGATGGGGAAAAAAACATCTGAATAAACAGAGAGAATGTGGGATCGGTGCCAAGAAAATCTGTGAATAGAGAGATAATTGATTACCTTGCTCTGAAGAGTCTTGAGCCTCTAAGTATCTAGGAGCTGTGCCTTTCCAGACAGGTTTTCTGTATGGCAAAGAAAGCACTGCCTTCCTGGGTGTGCAGCTCACTCCAGCTCTTTGCAAAGGTGAGGGAGAGGTCTAGGTATGAAGTCAGGTAGATATTGACAATTGTCATACCTTAAGCCTACAAACTTTAATTGGGTTTTGCTAACATGGGAGAGCATGTTGGTGCTTGCTTGTGGATATACCCTAAGACCAAAGGYAATCAAAATCATAGTGAGCTTGGCTAGGGTAAATAAGCAATGCTGCTGAGTGGAGTAGCCAGGCTCCTGGGCTTCGTGCAGGGAGGAGCTCCATGTTTTTCCAGGTGTGCCTGACTCCAGAGCTTACAGCTGGGGGAGCAAGGTAATCCAGAGTCGACAMAACACATGGCTGGGTCCATGTGTGCTGACTTTGTTACTGGCTGTTGCTGTTGGAAAGAGCATGTGGATGGCTGTCGTCAGAGTTGTAACAAAAGAAAGCTCAAAGGAATGCCAGCCTGGCTTTGTTTTTTTTTTTTTTTTCCCTATCACTCAGCTGCACTGAAGCCCGACACCTCTGGTAGCCAGTGAGAAGCTGGTTTTGTGCTGCGCTTTTACGGGAGAAGCCTGGCTGCWTTAACTCCAAGTACAACAAGAACCCAGACAACTTAAGCAGAATCCAGTGATGGAGGTCAACTCCACAGAAGCCAGCAGCAGCTCCCAGGGAGGCACGGGCTGTCTGGATCTGACCCTTGTCACCCGCACTGAGACGGTGACTTTCACAGACGTGGTGGCAGAAGAGGAGTGGGGATCCTTTTACTATTCCTTTAAGGTACTACTTTAAGGCATGCATTACTTTTCTCAAATGCTTGCAGCTTTTAGAGCATTTTCAGCACATATGTGGGGAGGCAACTAAGACTGTTGAACTTTTTTTCCCAGCTATTGGTGGGGTTTTTTTCCCTGCAAGGCAGCYGGCAGCATGTGTGGGGCATTTTCTGAAAAGCAAAATACTTGTAGAAACTGGACTTCAGATTTACATGTATTAGCTAACTCTATCCCCTTCCAAGAGAGGACAGTGCTGGTTTTCTGTAGGGGTGTTTTAATTATACATGCATCTTTAGTTAAAAGCTTGTGTTATTTTTAACACATTTTTAAATGTAATTTTGTAGAGACATCATCTTGACATAAGGGATTTCTTTTCAGTTTTACAGCTGTAACAAACATCGTACACAAGTGAGGGGGGGTTTTGTTGTTTGGGGTTTTTTTAATCATGAAGGACAGGTTCTAATTCATTTGTTTCCTTGTTTGTTTGTTTGTTTGTTGGTAAGTTGAGCGGGGGTTGCAGTGTCTCTTGAAATCTGTTGTTAAGGATGCGTCTGATGAGTCATTCAGTAGTGAATGCTGTTGAATTGAATGGGAAGCGTATTCAGTCATCTCCCCGACTAAACATCACCCAAGCAATATGTGAATGTAGGAAAAAGATTAAAGAAGTTCTGAAGTCCGTATTTCCTTCAGATCTCTATGCCTGTTGCTACTGCTTAATTTTGTCCTGAATGGCATGTGTCTCTTTACTGTTGTGGTGTGTTGTACAAGTTCAAGTTGTCAAAAAGTCTGACTAGGAGTGCACTGCCATTCCTTCTGGAACTCAGCACCAAAGAGATCCATTTCAGCTGGAAAGATACAGGCATTGATATCATTTGACAACATGTGAGGTAAAACGGGATGTATTCTGAGGCAATTTTTGTATCTGTGAGATTGGTAGTGCTCTGACACAGTCCTAGTGGAATCAGTGGGATTACAGCAGGTTCCCAGCCTCGATGCAGAAAGAGATGATCCATAGTGCTAGTCTTAATTAATGAGGGTCTCTTTTAACATGCTGCTTATGATAGCTAAGGTAGTGCTTCCTACCTAGGATTTCAAGGGTGAAAATTATTTTTTATTCCTTTTTTTTCCCCTCTCCACGTTACATTCCTAAAATACTCCTGAAAAAAAATCACAAGAGACAAGAAAAATATTTTAACAACTTTCTCTTTATCTCCTGTCTTCTTTTCACAGTTAGGGCTGTAAATCTGAACAATGTCATGGGAGCAGTATTTTATAATGGTAAAAGTGACAATTAATTCCACGATTAGAAAGTCCCCAGGCAGAAAAATGCTCGTTAATAGGAGAGATTGAGTAAATTACAATAATTAAGAAACCAAGGATAGTCATGCATGCTCATCCATTGCTTAAGGAAACGATTCTGTGGCTGAGGGCTTCTCATTAGACTTGCACTTGAGTGTGTGCCGGATGCCTGGCTCTGGCACATGTAGCATGAACTTTGCGAGCAGACCCACTGATTTCTCATCAATTACTGGCTGTTGATAGGCRTGGAAATATTTTTACTCCAGAGGCAAATGACAGCTGGTGCAGCTGCAGGAAAGGAAGGAGAAAGCACCTGCTCTGATGACTACTGTGCAGGGAAGACAGGGCTCCCTGCCAGCAGTATCAGCACTCTGTAAAACTCACGTGTGGAAGGWGCTGCTGACACCTGTGGGCTCAGCTGCTGTCCTCCACCAGCTCTGCCCATGTTGTGGCTGTGTCCTTGCCCACTTCAGCAAGCCAAGCAACATCACCTTCCTCTTCACAAAGCTGAAGTTAAGCAGCTCAAACAATTTAAGTTTCTGTTTGGAACAGGCTGAATGAATTTGAAAAACAGAGTTCAGGGTTCAAAATGTGGCTTACAAATAGGGTTTGGATTTTCAAACACACTGTTGCCTGTGGCTGACTGTGAAGGCAGGGTGGGTGAGTGGTCASTGCACAGGAKGACCCCTGTGTGCCAGGGTGCAGAYAGAGCACACARGCTATTTCTGCTTGGGAAATGCAGGTGTAACCTACCTTGTCAAAGCAGTCATGGGAAAACGTGATCTAAACTGATGAATGGAGACTAGGGAGTGACACCCCATACCTGTATTAATGACTTTTTAATAATTTGGCCCAATGACAGCTGCCAGGGTGTCTCACATGCTGCTCAAACTACATGAGCACACTCTGGTGTCTTCCTTTCCTCCCAGGCTGCAAAAGGACAGCTGGTACCCACCCCAGGTAGTGTCTGTGTTATACTGTGGTGCTACATGACAAAAGTAAAATAATTTGCATTAGAGCATTTCAGTGCTCCAAGTCCTRTTAAAGGCTGAGCTGTGAATGCTTCTCTTTCAGAAAAATTTGAGCCYCTGTCTATTCCTCTGCTTAACAACTAAAACCTGCACAGTTTCAGATTAGAGAGTGTTTTGCCCATTCAAGTTTTTGTTGTTTTTTGAGGGCAAGGCTTGGGGGGGATTTTGTTGATTTATTTTAGCATCTTAGCAAAAATGGAGCATTTTTCAGACTTTCCTCTAGTAGTCACTACTACAGAAGGGCCAGCTGCTCACCAAAGCTTTGAGCTTTGCTAATGGAATCTGATTTGGGGCCATGTGAGCTAACTAGACTGACTCTTGGCATACAGAATGGCAGCTTTAGGGGCAGGACTGTGTGTATCCATGCACCACTCAACAAATAAGATGAGCTGGTGCTTCCCATGGTGGCAAAGGCTCTGCCTCATTCCCACTGCCATTTAGGTCTTGCTGCCATGTTTGGTGTGGAAAACTGTCCCTGAAAACCCAGATCCATCYTTCTTCCTGGGTGCCTTTCTGTGGGGTACACAGGTAAGCTACTGACTCAAACTACAAGGAATTCTGCTGSCTGTTTCAGCACATAATTCAGAACAGATGGGCAAATTGGTATTAATTACATCTCCAGCCTCCCAAGCCAAAGGAGAGTTCATTAKATCCCTTTACAATCTCCTCCATATGTGCTTAATACATGTGTAAAGGGGCTCTAAGTAAGCATCAAATGCACCTGCCAAGTACAGTAGTCCAGAAAGAGCAGAGATCATCTAAATAATCATCTAAATACCTGCAGCTTTCCTCTTTAGGACCTTCTTAACTCTGCAAACCTGACAAGGTACAAACCAGAAACCTGCCTGGAGAAAAGCTGGRATCTCAGAATAGGTTTGGCTCAATCTTGGGCAAGGTTTGGGAGGCTTTGTCAGGGCTGGAGGAAGCATCTCCTCCTGCCAGATACTAAACTAAACAGCCCAGAAGCTTTCACAATGGTAGGAGCATGTGCTTGTCCTCAGGAAGATTGGGTAGGGATCATCTCTGTTTTAAGAGCTCTGTTGAGAAAGGAGATGCCCTGCTTTTATTCAGGAAAGTAAAGGCTGGAGTGTTCAAAAAGAGAAAGCAACAGCAACTGCAAGTTTTCTCAGTGGGACTGTGTCCCCACCATCATTTCCCACCTCCCAGCAGAGCTGGGAATCCATCAAGTAGTACTTTTTGTTTCCTGCTGTGTAGAATCCTCACCTGTGCAGTAGGACACAAATGTTTTGTTGTTTACATCCAAGGTTGTTGGGAATTCCAGTGTCCCCCCTGCCAAGTGGGACCCCCAATCATGGTGCAAATGTTGAGATGCCCCTGCCTCTGGTCCCATGAGCCCTGGTCCCTGTGCCATGCAGCATCAGCACAGCAGTGACACTGAAGTGTTGCAGCTCTCAGGAGGAACTGTGTGCCTATCAAAACCATCACAAATTATTTTAAACATGTCTTTGACTGTCCTCCCCCCACATTGTAGCATTCCCTGTTTTAGCCCATTTAGCTCAGATATTAAACAAGACAGCACAACCCAGCTCAAGTAAGCACAACTCTAGAACATGGGCTGCTTATCTATGGAGCTACTGCTCTTTACAAAGGTCAGGGTCTACCATCACCACTAAAGAGCTGAGGAGACCAACATGCCTAGAGGTTTTGTAGGGCTATCCAGTTACATGGATTTGGCTCTAGGTGTTCTCAGAGACTGCTGAAGTCTGACATCCCTATACTTTCATCCAAATGTAGGAGTCCCTTTATCTCCTGAAAAGCATTTGCTTATGCTATTGTTCATTCTGATTTTCAAGCAAATATCACAGAGCATCCCATCACTGAATACAYAGTAAGAAAATAATAATGGGTGCTGTCAAATTTCTGGAGTAATCTCTGCAAATGCAATCACACATTTTAGAAAATAGACATATCAAATAATTCAGAGGTAACTTTGCAGTCTTTCAGTGGGGGGAGAGGAGGTGGATTAAGTTTATACAAATAAGGTGCCAGGGACTCCTGAGCACAGCCTCTGCAATATGCTGGAATGACTGTTGCTGTTCCTGAGATGCTGCACTGAGAGGAAACTGCTGCTGCAGTGCTGTTGGCCAGGCTGGCCTCATCCAGCAGCTTAAACACAGCACAGAAGTGATCTGGCAGCGTGACAGCCCAACAGGGAGCAGCTCTGAGCCAGCTGATTTGGGCTGTTCTACACCAGCAACCCCCATACTACTGTCCCTGTGCTCCACACATGGTCTGCACCTGTCTGCCTCTCCTGTACAAATATGCCTTGAAAGTATATTTTTTTAAATTGTTTGAGATATTTTAATTTTACCAATGAGGCATACTTAATCATTTTAAGTGATTAAGAAAGGCAACACTTTAGAGTTTTAAACAGAGCTGTCAAAAGTCATAAAATTATGTATGGATGGACCTTTGAGTGACCTAATATTATCTTTCCACATTGAAAAAATTCTACAAAAAAAGAGAAAGATAACTACACCATTAAAATTTATGTTTCCTGGTGACATTTAAATCAGGAATATCTGYCTAATTCTGTGGAATTTTTCTAGAGTGTGATGGGTAACACATCCTGCAATAACTGAGCCGTACTGCCCCCATTTATTATCTGTCTTGTACCAGATCACAACAGAATGGCATGCAAGAACTGTTTGATGATAGAACTGAATCAGTCATATTTGTTACTGAATGTCACTGTCACACCCATGGAGAATTTTGGAGCAGAGTGGGGGCTTGTTCAGCTTTTGAGGCTGGAATGATCACTACAACTAGCACGCATTAGGTTGTGCTCATCCATGGTGGTGAAGTCAGAGCTATGAAATAGGTTTTTTTAAAAAGCAGAGGTTCACAAAAAAAAACCAAAAACAAAAAACCACAAACCAAAACAAACAAACAAACAAAAAACCAAACAAAAAACCCCCAAGCATAAAGCTTTGCTAKATTTCAAAAAGATGAGAAAGAAATCTTAACAACAAAATTGCCYCTTTCCATGAGAAAGTGACCTGGGTTAGCAAATACACTTTCTCAGCTTCTCTGTTTCCCTAAGTCTAAAAGAAAGAAAATATAGATTTTTCCTCCATGTAACACATAAACATAACAGACTATGAGTGGAATACCATATTGATACAAACTCATRCAAAACTTCATCTCAAGCTCAACAGAACAGAAAAAAATCAACTCATGTTCCTTCCAGCTCTGTGCTTTTTCCAACAATGAGGACTCCTTGGGAAGAGGCTGCTGCCAGCAGGTTTGATATGTTGTGAAGSTTTCACGTGGCAATGCATCCCAGCTTTGGCAGAATGCTCCATCACCTTGGGCTGGGAGGATAACCTAGGCAGTCAATTAGAAAGCTCATCTCAGTGAGGCAGCCTCTGCACRGGGGATAAGAGGGCTATCAAGCACAACCAGTAGCATTTAAATGAGAAAGCAGCAGTCCCAGAGTCAAACCTGGGGCTGAACTGGTGWTTATGCACTTTGAATCAGGCTCCATTCCAGGCCACACTAATTTAAAGGAAAAAACAAACTCCTAGAGGGCTTGTTGCCTGCCCAAATATGTTTATCTCAAATTCAATAATAATGGMAGCACTTTCAATGACAAAATATAAAACTTATCTTTGAACTTTCTTCTCTCCCAGTCTTTCTTACTTTTACAAAAGTTTTCCCTGGGCATTTAAGCGTCAATCAAACTGTTCTCCTAAAATTTTCAGAAATATCTTGAGTGAACTCTTTGTAGAAACATCTTCTCAGTTTTGCCTTGCTGGATGAAGAATCTTCTTTGGAAACATATTTGTGTCACAGGGGTGGACAGTACAACTTCCTGCTTCTTGTGACAGCTAAGGCTGAAGATTTCAGTGACCTTCCCAGTTGTCTGAGCATGTTTCTTTCTTATTGAGACAAGGCCTATCAGMAAATGAATCAAGAGCCTTTCAGCCAGTCTTTTCAGCTTTTCTTTTCTTGAGCATTATGAGATGAATTAATCGTCTGAATTTTCACATTGAGGTCATYAGCATTTGCTGTGTGAATCTTGCCTCTAGCCCAAGTATTCTGTTTGTTGTGCCTCTTCTTGTAAGATATTTGGTGCCCCTTACTTTTTTCCCTTCTTGCTGTTTACAATTAAAGTATATGCAAGGCACCTACAGCTTTTTTACAAGCAGATTGCTGTTAAGTTGTGGGATTTTTCATAATCCAGCTTGTGTAGAAAGTTTCAACACAGGAAGAAACGTGAGTGTTTCCTTGGAAGTTTAACCAAGTTTGGTATTTTGTCTATTAAAGATCCTTTCTTTAAGTGGTAAGCATAACCATAGTCATGACTCCTTCTGTGGCATCACACTTCATTTCTGAAAGCCCACAGTTTAGGCTGGTCACATCTGGCAGAAATTCTTCATCTTAGGAGTTCAAATAAATGCAAGAAAAATGCCATCTTATACTTTTGAAGTCCTTTTATTAAACTGATATGTTTTTGCGATTTCCATACCAGTAACCTTTACACCCATGCTCCTTACTTGCAGAGYAAATTTTAATTTACATAAAGATTCCAAGAAATATCTGAGCTGTTCATGTTTCTGTAATATAATAAACRATATRCAACGTGTGCAAAGCACTCATCTGRTTATGGCTGTTTAAGTACCTTTCAGTTTTAAGAATATTCCTTAGGAAAATAGGTCTTATGCATACTTGTGTGTGTGCAGTATAATACAAGTAGAGAAGGACTTCTGGAGGTCGTGTGAACCAACCACTTGAAAGCAAATCTAAATGATGCCAGATTTCTCAGGGCAGTGTCTATTTAAGTTCTGAGTATCTCCAGGGATGGAAATCCCACAACCTCTCTGGGTTCCCRTCCTAGTGCTTGACCACCCTCAGGAAGAGCACTTATTTCCTAATTTCTTACCAAGATGTCCCATGTTGCAMCCCCTGTTTGTGGACTCTTGCCCTTCCATGGTGCACATCTGAGAAGAATCTGGCTCCATCTTCTCTGCACCCTCCTGCCAGATAAATGTAGGCAGCACTTGGACCCCAGAARGCTCCTCTAGAGTTTCTGCTGTGGCAGAATCTGGCAGTATGGAAAAGAGGYGTCTTATTACTTTTGCTTTGTTTATTGATTTAAAAATTCAATTAATTATATCAGAGGTTTTACCAGTACCTTTATAAYTACCTAACTGGGTTAATGGGTGTATTTCTTTGATTCCCTTCAGTGTTGCAGTGCAAAGTGCAATTTGCCTTAGAGCTAAGTTGATTATAAATCCCTGACAGAAATCASTCAAACTGTGTGGCACCTGTCTGCCTCTGGAAAATTAATTTTCCTGGTTTCTTGGGGGTTGTGTTTTTTTGGTTTATTTGTTTGGGTTTTTTCGTGGTTTTTTTGCGGGTTTTAAGTTTCCATCCTAAATGGGGGATGTTAAAAYAGCAAATCCATCCTGAGCATTTTCAGTTTTCAATGTTCAAGATTCAATATCTTCTACAGCAGGATGAAAAATAATTGCTAATCTAGACTCCTCCATTTTTCTACATGGTCTGCAATTAATGTGATTATTTTAGAGAATGAGAAAAGATTTTTCTCCTCCTTCAAGAAAGTGCAATGCAATCTACTAGTGGTGAACCTGACCATGAGCATGACAGTTAYCCGATTTAACAAGGAGATTTATACATCCTTCTTACGTGTTAAGAACACTCTTACAAAGTCGTTTGGCTTGCTCCATGATTGCAGCTCTCTTACAATCTCAATTGCTGCAACACTAACTCCATAATTTTTAAAATACACCAAAGGCAAGATCATTTGTGTATTCCCAGAGTTCATCAACTGTCGAGAAAAAGCTGTTCACACACTTAAGCTGCTACTGGGTTGTGATCTGAGGGATCATGCCTCTTCTTCACCCAAGAACCTAGTGCAGAAAGACACAAGGTCAACAGGACCAAGAATTTACCACAGGCCTGAAGTCCTCATAGTAAGAGGCCAGTCAGCAACTCCAGGAATGGAGTATGTCTTTTCTTTTTCTATTTACTTATTTCTTACCTGGAAACCTATTTTTTCTAGGTTGTTTCCCAAGCAGCCTCAACAGCTAGAACGAAACYTCTTGTTAGACTTATTCCAGCCTCTGGTTTCAGAAGTTTTATTWGAGAAAGAAAATGACAAACCTTTTTTATAGGCAAAGGAAATGCACACAATCTTCAGACAKGTTTTCTGGCTTACATTTCACCCCTGAAGAGGCATTTTTTTCATTGATTAAATCTGGTTTTAATCTTGTAGCAATGTAGCAAAACACAAATATGCTCTCTGGATGTCAAGCGCTTCCATGATCCAAACACAGCAGCCTTGTGGAACAGCAGCATGTGCAATTGCCAAAGTCAAGCCAAGGAAATCCTCTTGACTTTCATTTGGTGACCTCAATAATGTCAACAGCATGTCTTGCTTTTCTAACCTGATATAACTGCTATGTGACACTGGTCTCTCATGGCATTCTCATCTAGTGTCATTAGTAATGCCCATTTCAAAAGAAGCCCTTGTCAACAGAGGTTTGGCAAACGTTATTATCTTCCTTTTTAGCAGAATGCTTCTGGAGTTTGCATAASGTATTATTGAGGAATGTTTTTTGTAAATTACCTCATCCAGGATTGTTAAGAAAGGATATTTTTTTGATGAATGAACAAGACGTAAAATTAAACACTTCTATGTTTAAACAACCTGAAGATGATTAATARAACTAGATAAAATTCAGCTGGTGTGAAATTCAAAGAGCCATCAGCTATCTCTCTAATCTAATAACTATTTTTAAGGCCTTCACAGATGAAAGTTTTACTGGTTCAATCAGTCTCTCTATCTGTTACATATTTTAAAGCCTYCTTTTTCTTTTTAAATTTTCATCCTTAATTCTGTACCGTAGTTTTGATTTTTGTCCAGTCTGCAGTGGATCTAAAGAAGAGATTTGTCCTTTACCTTTTTACATTAGCCTTTTTTTGTTCTCAAGGCTMTGTTCAGCTTTTCCTGCAGTCAGCTTTTCCTGGATTTAGCAACTGGCTTCACTCAGTCATTTTGCCTGACTATATCCTTTATATCAACTCATTTGTGCGTCTCTCTTGAAGCATTGTGCCCAGGAGTGGGCATGGCCCAGTGGAAAGGTGAGAGCAGAGGCACATGAGCCTGGTGTTGATCCCAAAGTGCTGGTGGCTGTTGCTCTCGTGGTAGGGTGATGCCATGATGCTCTGGGGCACTTTGCTCGTGTGCTGAGTCTGAGGGTTGGTGTCTTGAAGGCTGGTCCAGCCAAGTTTGATTACACTCACTACACTGCAACCCTGCACTTCTCCTTGTAGGACAGCAGGTTGCTTTTTTCCCCACGTTTCCAATTCATGAAGGTAATTTTGAATTCCAATCCTAGCTTCTGCAAAGGCCTTTATCACAGTGGGCATCCCATTAATAACCATGGAAGTTTTCATTCTGCAAGTTAACACAGACTGAGAGAGGCTGTGGTGATTTCAGTTGCCTATTGTTATGGCTCCTTAATCCCCAGGAATGAGATCTCTTTCCCTTTTGTCTGACTAGCAGCCCCCAAAAATAGATTAATAGAAATTTTGGCTTTATTTCTTTGTCTGCCAGACTTACCTCTATCTTCAGTGTTTGCATTTTTAAGTTATTTTTGCAGCAGTTTAATTTCTGGAGTCTAACATYGCTTAACTGTTAGGCATTACTTTTAAATTAGCAGAAGGGATTTAATCTTACTGTTTGTGCTGTGCTCCTAYAGTKTGGAAACATCCTTCTAACACAGCCTCTGTTGCTCCATAGCTAATTCTTCTGTGGGAATCATAAGATCTCAGTGTCAGATCCTTATTCTGTTCCTATCTCTATCAGTATAATGCAGGAATATAATTCCTTTCAAGAAAACGCTCTTCTGGTTTTATACCAAAGAAAGTGGGAACAAGCCTAGTCCCTTAGTTTTCTTTMTGTGAGAAATATGTTTTCTGAAATGGAAAAACCAAAACAAACCCTGAGGAACAATCATTGATTTCAAGGACAAAAGTGATGTGAAATCTTATCTTTWATGATTTTATTGTCTTCGAAAAAAGACATTTCCTTCCAATTCCTGTGCTAAGAAAAGCAAGCTCATAAAAATAGTTTCACCSTACCTCTGCCACACGTTTTTAAGGACATTTGTTTCCAAGAAATTCAAGAGATTTGCAGATACCCCAAAAAGATAGCTTTTAGATTAAAAAAAAATCCAAGTATCTAGCCCACACAGGTTGTCTCATCTAGGTCACTCTATATTCAGTGGAGACAACCCATCCCAAGGTAGGTGAGATGATTGGTGACTCATGTCTGAGACATTGCCTTAGCTAGACAATACCAAGACAATTTATAATAGTTGTGTCTCTTTGGAACTTTAAAATTAGGTGAGATGACATGAATGGTAGATTATGCTGGTGAAAATCATCATGCTGGGAAAAGTGAAATCCTCTTTACAAGGCCTTCATTGTTTGCTTAAACTAATCTCTGGGCTCAGGCACAGAGTGCAACATCAAATTGCTCCTCACCAGGTCTTGCTTTCCCTGCATGACCACATGATCCACAAGGGAGTGTGGCTCCCTACCCGGAGCAAAGCTGGGGCTGGTTCCCAGCAGAGGCTGCCCAGAGGGTGATGGGAGGGACAAGGAGGGACAACTTTGCAAGCAGAAGGAGCTCTGGTTTCTGCTCATCCATACTGGCTTACAAATGCTTTTAATGAGTGTTCTCCCTGGCTTCTGCTCTACCATCAGCCCAGTCAGACAGGTGAGGTCTTACTGACAGCACCTCMCCCCAGTCTCTCAGGACAAGTCCTTGAGGCCATGTCTGTAGGGTCAGYACCTGGCACCCCTCCTCAGCTGCAGCCCTTACCTGTCTCCTCCATCTTCCTCTATCCCCCACGCTGTGGATTTGCAGTCTGGAATGGAAAGATCCTGAACAACTGTACTGACATCACCTAAAACTCATCCCAGTCGCTGGGATGTTAAGATTGGGTGTGAACTCACCAAACAAGCAAAAGTGGACACATACCCTGGTGATCTTGCAGCCAGATCATCCTGATGTTTTGAAGGCACAAATAGCTTTCTTACTTTGTTTTCTTTGTACACACACCACTAGGGGACGTTTTGTCATCACGTTTCAGTCGCTACACAATTATACTTTTTCTTTAGTGGGTCATGCTTCCCTTTCAGTCCTAGATCATGGAGTGGATGTCTGAATTTCATGGGGCTCGTGAATGACCCAGACTCACTGAAGTTGGGAAAGAGAGAAGTATTTATTTCCCCCATTTCTCCAAAGGAGCCCATCTATCAACATTCCTTATGAAGTGAGGCAGCTGGTTATTTCACAGCTTGCTGGAGCAGCACGACAAAGCTGAGAGCTGACTCTCATTTTAGCTAAGTGCAGAATACAGACACTGCTAGTGGTTTTGTGAAGAGAGAAGTAATATACAGCCACTGCAAACCAAACTAGAGTCAACATCGCTAGCAGTGATGCATGTTAAGTACTTTCTGAAAAAAACCAATAATGTCTTTTAGACTAAATAGTYGAAATCAATTGGCAAAACTCAAATTTGACTCCTGTTTTCCATTCTCATCTCATTTGTCTGAGGATATGTGACTRTCTATCCATCCACTCATCCATATGCTTTTTTCCCTTCTTTCCAYTGCAGACAGAGCAGCTGGTGACTCTTTGGATTCTCTTTATTGTCACAATTACTGGGAATGCCATCGTGCTCTTCTCTACCTGGAGGAGGAAGAGGAAATCTCGAATGACCTACTTTGTTACTCAGCTGGCAATCACAGGTAGTGTATGGGAGGGGAAAGGGCACCTGGCCTGCACAGGAATCACTACTAAAGTGACAAATAGGAAAATGTAAGTTGAGTGGTGAAGAATTCAGTCGCCACCTCATGTCCAGTTGGAGTTTGTCATAAAGCAAATGGATGTCTGCTTATCTTRGGGCTCAGTCAGACTCTGATCTAAAAAGATGTTGCTAGATGTAGTAGTATGCAGCAGCTGCAACTCATTGATGCCATTAAATATTATCTTCCAGTCTGAGTTTGCATCTGCATTTCCCAGAAGGTATGTCTCCAGCTGTTGTCATGGAACTGCTTAAATTAAACTAGTTTAAGATGAATCTCTTGTGTTTTTTTACTAAAACTACTCCATCAATTATGCTCCTGAAATGAAGAGTGAAAATAACTTCATGTTGTGYGGTTTAACAAAGCAAGGGAAATATAACAGTATAAAGGTGGAGAGGAATGCATTTAGATATTTTTTTTCAATGGACAAAAGGATGTTGATCCAAGGATTTTGTAGTTTTTAAACGGAATGTGAAAAGTACAGAGGCCTGGTTTTTAAAATGTCAGTCTCAGCAAGAAGGAAAGGAAACGAGCATAAGCAGCACATTGTTTCTCCSTGGTCTTGAATGGACTACATTTGTGGGGGTTTAAATTTCCCTAGGGAAAATATGTGCTGTTTCTGTAACAGTGTCCTGCTACTAATCCCTGCTTACAAGACATCTGTGTTGTACTGTTTGTGTATATAGGATATATTTATATGCTTTCTATTGCTTTATTTCCCACCCCCCWCCCCCCCAAGCTATGGTAGGAATTACAGCACTTTTCCACTAAAGAGCCATTTAATACATGATTTTCCAACAATACCACACCCTCATTTGGTGTCTGTTATACCTGTGTTGGAACTGGAAAAACAAAGCACTACACTGCCCAATTTTCAACATGCATTTTCATAATAAATGAACTCCACGGTCTCGACCACATCGGCTCAGGAGCACGCTCAGTTTGAAGAACTCTCTCAGCTGAAACAGATAGACCAGGGTGTGCAAAATGATGTGAAGAGACAGGCCTGTAACAGGTGATGTACGAATCCTTCCAAGGTGAGGAGGTGAAGGTTTGCAGTGACTCCTCTTCTGAAGTGCTGACAGCTGCTTTTCCTGCTTGCCTGGGTCATCTGTAATAAATGGTTTGACTTCTTATCTCAGTCGTGACCTTTCTGCCGCTTCCTTCATGTGCCAGCAGTATTTTCCACCAGGTAAGGCAGGTCAGTGCAGCCTCACCCCACAGCTTGGAAACATCAATCACAGATCAACCACTACAGTGTTCACAGGAGTTTCAAAATAAACAGTCTCTGCTCAAAGAGTTCCTGATCCCAAGTGAATGGAATGTACTCAGGCAGCCAAGCAGAAGTATGGGCAAAGAACAGAAGAGCAGAGGAAGCCCCAGATGGACATAATCCATTTTCTACTTATTGTCAGGTGTACTGCTGTTGCTGTGCTGCATAAGTGGGAAGTTTTCCGTTTTGGACCCATAGGAAAGAGGACTTTTTGTATTAGAATGGAGGTCCATGGAGAACTATTCACTAGGGGTTTAAACACTGTCAGCATGAAGGCATTGCAAGTGCAATTTTGAGGGAAAGTGACAGTGGCAAAGACAACAAGGCAAATATACCACTAGATGTGGGCAGCAAATACTGCTATACAGCTGATATTATAATTTGACAGAGATCCATGTGTTCTACTTGCTAATTCTTCTGACTTCTCCTTCCCTAAAATTATCTTTGGCTTTTAAAATTGCCTGAGTTCAACAGTTTGTTCCATTTCATATTAAAAAAATTCACATAGAAAACTCACTTGACATCATCTGCAACGTTAAAAGAAGTAACTCCAGCTTGAACAGCAAGGCTCCTTTCAAGCAATGTTGATTTCTTTTYTGTGATGCAGGAGTCAGAACTCTAATTTATCTTCCTGCACCAAGACTGCTTGTCAGTATTTTGGCACRAGGAAATGACTTAATTCCTGAAATGGAGCCATTTCACTTTCTTATCTTTAAAATTATTATTAAGAACAAAGCARGCTGGCAACAGCCATTCTCCTTTCACAACAAGTTACGAGGTAGAAGCAGAACATTATGAAAACACTGACTTGTCACATTGCTTTGACATGCCAAGCATATTTAAATCCTACCAACTAAAGCCTAATCTCCTGGCAAACAGTTTTTGCTTAATCAATATTACTACTTCCATCTATTTKGAGGTTCTTAAAATATTTATTACTTCCGCCCAGTAGCAGAAAGAAGAATAATGGATATAGCTTTATCAATGCAGGCATTTCAAAGCCCTTTAAAAACTTTTTCTCTATTGATCCGTGGCTCAATAGTTGAGTGGTGCTCTCRATTCTCACATTTTCCCACTAATGTAGTACCAAAATGAAATTAAAATACAGCCTTTGTGTTAGAATAAACAAGGTATTCAAAGCAAAATTGTGCATAATACATGAATAGGAAGTGAGAGCTGTTCTTCTTRACTGGTTGCCAAGCCAGATGCAGATGAGAAGTAACTAATTGATTGAGACTTCTCTCAACACCTGCAGATTTCATTGGTTCAACCCACTCTGCATACCTAGAGAAGACTCTTACTGATCCCTTACTACATCATAACTCAATGTGGTGCTCAAAGTTGCAGGGATACGTAGGAATATGAATAATCACTTCAACTTCAGAATACTTAAGGATGATGCTGAAGCCTGTACTCRCAGCATTTCACATAAAATATACACTTACACAATGCTTGTGTCAGTACCACATTTAAGTCCATGTCTAAGTCAGTTCATGCGTAAATCTCTTTGAAATTATCTGGGAATTAAGCACTAGGAAATCAGCTAAGAGTCAACAGCTGAGCTGAACAATAGTACTAATCACTCAGCATCAGCTAATTTAATGAAGAGGAATATTGCCATATTTGCCTTGTGTTCAGTTTTCAGTTTGCCTTTGGGCATACTCCTCTTCTGTAAAAACGTTGTTCTTAGAAACAAGTTCATCTGTGCAGGCTGAAACTAAAGCTAGGTTTCCTACAGATTTCTATCTCCAAGGCAATTTCRTTTCTCAGAAAGAGCAAGCTCTGAAGATTACCCTGTGAGGAGGGTATTTCTAAACACTTTTCCCCAAACAGATTTCTTCTGAGTTTAGCACAAGTTATGCTCGTGGCATAGCTGCCTCTCCTGGCAGGAAGTCTCTCTCATCTTCCCCCACCTGATGCCATTTCACATAACTTCAGAGTCTTAGTGCATTTAAGATGTTTGCCTCTGACTGAAATCACCAAGTGGTTCAAGATCAAAGAGTGGGATGAGTTCACAGGTGCTGTATAAAGCTGGAAATGCTGAAGTGAAATGTTGTTGTTTTCAGAAAAGATTGCTTGTCCACACATTTATATCTGTATAGGTCAGTTTACCCAGCTCTACTAAATGAAAGCTTTCTTAAATKTACTCTCAAAACATAAAAGCAGTGGACATGAAGCATATATCAAACTCATTTTTTGGGTACTAGTGGATAAGAAATGGGCCAAAGAGTTAATAGAGTAAGAAAGGTTATTATTTGACCAATTCTAAAACCAATCAAGCAATACATTAAAAAAGTCTGAAATTGAATTAAAAGAAATTAATTGAAAAGAATGAATTAAAAGAAAGAATTTTGCTTCTCATTATTTTCCMTTCAACTTTAACTACTACTGACAGAGGAATGTATTTAAGTTCCTTTTATTGACCAGAAATAGGTAGTTTATTTAGCTCTTTTTCTCCAACATTAACATCTGGAAATTTGGAACTTGAAATGYCATGGCCTTTAGCTCAGTGTGTTTCTATTCCACCATTTAGCAGAGATCAATACTTTAGGAACAGTGTTACATTTTGTCCATTGTTAGGGGTAGAARTACATGTAGGCACTTTACTGCATGCCAAATTTTAAGCTATAGTCTGGCAGTCTTGTTTGGAAATATGTGCTCACACAGGTATTGCTGTGGCTGTAATGAAGAGAGAAAATAGAAACAACATCACCTAAYTTCTGTGTTAGCTTACATATAAACAAGAAAACAAAAGATGTTCTGTAAACACGTGTAGCTGTATAACCCCATATTATGGTATAAATACCAAATCCTGAGGGATGKCTTGAGAAGGACATTAAAAAGACAAGGAGGTAATTTTAAAGGTGATATGAAGGTATTTGTATCATTGCCACCTTCTTCAGTTGCTCCCAGAAATCTGAAGGCCTTGGTCCTTATCAGCTGCACTCATTTTGTTCAGTGTTTGGTAAAAAGCCAGTTCCCTGAAAACCTGCAATGAGAGGACAGTGCAAGCACACTGCAYTTGCTTTGCTAAAGCAAAGTGTGCTGCTTTATTTCTCTGCTGCTTCTGGCCAGAGAGAGTGTGACTGAGATTAAAACCAACTGGGCTCAGTCACTGACTTCCAGGGGACCTTTGGATTAGCTGACCAAAGGCAGGGAATACCAACTAATTTTCCAGTTAAATGCACTAAATGAGTGCATCTAACTGTGCAGCAACAAGAGCTAAACATGAACAAACCTTGCCCTTCTTCTCTTCTTCTTTTTTTTCCCCCTACACCAAAACCAGTAGGCCACTGACTGCTTTGATGGACTGTGCCTGTCCTTCAATRATTTTCTTCATTGTTTATGTGACTTGAATGAATGAAGATGACTTGTTACTCCATGATCTGTAGAAAAGCTTAATATAATAACACCATTACCAAAATTAACATGTAGAACATGATTAACAGATAATGGTCTCTGTTCCAGCTTTTCATCTGGAAAATTATACTTGGAATATTTCTGCACTTYAGAGAAATCATACTTACAAATTCATCAGTTTTACAAGTACCTTAGACATCACAGTGATTATGAGCRTTGGAAGTTAATTGCACAGAGCCAATTAGCAGCTAAATCAGCAAGTCACCTTAATGGAGGTGGGCTGTTGGCAGCCAAAAGGTCTATAGAGTTCCCAGTTATACTGGAAAACTTGCCTATCCTGCCAGCTGGGTCTTGGCTGGAACCTGCCAATATGATTTACACGATTGTCCACCTAAGACACAGAAACTTAATGCACAAAACTGAATTAATTCCCAGAAATCTGTCTTCCTCCTCTTTCCACACTAATTGTCRGCTAATTTGTAGGAAAAATATGAAGGCTGAAGAAAGGTTTCGTCATCCTACCTGCAGAAAATAAAATTTAGARGAAGKTACAAYTGTACTGCAGAATTCATTGCTAAARTTGAAAGAAGRACKTGTGCATTTCTTATATTCATTATGTCCTAAAWCCTCTTGGAAGTSTAATTAATGTAAAGGAAACAGTCTCTGCTAATGGATWTCTGTGTTCTGCACTGCATGCTCCCATCACTGCTGAAAAAGATCTGTCAAGACTGGGAAGAAAGAGTGTAATTTGTTAGTATTCCTTCAGGCACTGACACAGAAATTTTACAGAGTACCCAATGGCATCCACATTCTCCACTTCTGCAAGCAGCTTGGCTCCCAAACACCTTGCTGGAAGTCCAGGAACTCTGCAAATCACCTGACTGTACACATGGATTGATAAACAGGGAAAGAAATAGATTAAATCCACCTTTCCTCCTTAGGCTATGGAAACCATAGCACTTAGTACAACTTTCATTTTGCATTCACAAAATAAATGTAATTCAATTTACCAAGAGCAAAAATAGTCTCTGGGAGTAAACACAGCAATATTAGTATTGCTTATTCAATGCATCCCATGAAACCATGTGAATAAGAAAATTTGTTGCATGGCTGCTTTAGCAGCCTGGAAAAGAAGCAATCGTTTTTCCATCCTGATTCTGCCAAGAAGATTAATTCAGTAACAGGAAAGCAACATGGGACTTACTTTAGGTTAGGTATGTATTAGTGTGCCCCCACAAACTGAGACAGAATGCAGGATAAGATAAATGTGGTCACAGCCTGCAATACCCTGTGGTAGCATGAGGCAAAATAGATTTGCTATCCATTGCCATTCCTGGCGATTTAATAACATCTAGGAGAAACTCAAATTCTCCTTTGAACTTTTACTCAGATTTGAAGATGAGTCATAGTTCCCTAGTTTGTAATATGAAGCTTGGACACAAGTGCTGTACAATTCCAGCTTGATATTATGAATCATCTTTTACTATACTCCAAGATTTCTTATGTAAAGAGGCATGAGTATTTCTGTGTGTATTCATTGATCTCTGCATAAATGGTTRGTCAAAACCTAGTTTCTATTTTCCCAACAAAAATATCCAATACATGCATCCCTTTTAAAATAAACTTTATCCCAAACCAGTTCTGAAGTAGATRGGGTAAAAAGTGGAATATCCTCAAAAGGTAGGAAAGGAAACCAGAAGTGAACTTCAGCATCAAAACTGAGAGACAGAAAGAAGCCTTATGTGAAGGAGATCTGTTCTCTTTAGGGGTACCAGGGTCTATTTCACAGTGTTTGCTCAGGCAGCCAAAAGAAAATGCTCACAGAAAATAGAGTAGATGTCATGTTTTAGAGGTGAAATCATGAAACAAGAGGTCTGACACAGAAAACTTTGCATCCTGAAAATACYTTGCTCTGGTCCAGTCTAGCAGTGTAGGAACATTGAATTTGGGACTAGTGCTCAAACAATCCATGGAGTTRTGCCACTTTCCTGTGAGGCGTAAAGCAAAAGAAACTTCTTTTGGTGCAATATTTACCTCCTTGAAAAGATAAAGTTATGACACCACAAGACTGAGACAGTAAGAAAAAAAGGTAGCCTTGGAAACTTGGCAGYAATCCTGGGGTCTAAGGCAGGTGCATCACCTTTGACTTTATTGCATGTGCCCAAAAGGATTGGAGTCAAGCAAGCATATGAGAAAAGGCAAAGAAACAGCGATGGATCAAATCTTGATGCAGTAATCAGAGAGTTTTAGTCCAGAATGAGGTACCCAAAATGCTGGCTGGGAGCTATTGTAGAGATAGGACATTTGGAGAATGCAGAAATGAGCTGYAGGTTTGCTGACAACAACTTCTGCTTTAGAATCCAATTCCAAACCAAATCCTCAGTGCTTTTAACCAGCCCACAGATGGAAGCCTGTTATGCTGTAATTTTCTTAATGCTCATGTAGTTTTATATCATTAAATACTTTCTCAGGGGCTCACTGGAAAGTCCAGGGCTGGACACAGTATGTGTGTTTGCTAAGACTCTCCCCACTGGATCTCACTGCAATAGGAAACAGCAGCACTAGCACAAAAACAAGAAACAAACAAACAAACAAAAAACCAAACAAACAAACAAAAAACCCACAAAAACCCCCACAAACAAACAAACAAAAAAGCTGATGTGCAGTAACTAAAAGAGTAGAATGCAGTGTCACTCCCATTAGTGACAATATAGAGGTAATGAGCTCTCCAAATTTGCTACTGGAAGCAGGCATGGTCATCCCCTTGAAAACTCTATAATGGCTTTTATTTATATAGCCTGCTTTAATCTTACAAATGCAGGAACAGGATGTCCATGATTCATGATTTGTAATTAATGCAATCACAGCCCACTAGGCAGACATCCTTAAACCGGTGTTTTTCTGTCTGTTTTCTGTGAACAGTGGTCTTCAGATCCCTTTCATGCAGCAAAGATCACTGCAGCTTAAACCCAAGTACAGAGCTGGGGTTCACACAGGCAAGGAGGACTCATGAAAAAAGTATTTTCTTTCCTCGAAATACAGTACCTAAATTGTTCTGGAAGGTGACAGTTTGTGTGTTTGTCATACATAGGGACTCAGAGTGGAATTTTCAGAGCACCTAGGGATATAAACTGTACCTCTCTCTGCAAATACACAACAGCAGAGAGAGACTCTCTGCTTGTCAGTAGTTCCCCTACCACTGTTAGTGTGGTCATGTAGATTTTTTTTCACATTCCAGTGGACCACCTGGGACCTGAGAATTTAGCAACAGATGATATGCCCTCATTTCATCTGCATTTTAATCACTTTAATACTCTGATGCCAGATATAGCCTTCTTAATTTGTATTTTTTTTTTTTGAGTTATAAAGTATTTTCAGCAGATATGTTGATTCTTGTACAAAGATTTTSATTATTTCCTTACATAGACTTTAGGGGCTTAATAGGCTTTCATTAATTCAYTTGCTTCTACAGCAGGGGGAAAACTAACAACAGCATGCCTACAAATATGCAATGCACTGTGCAATGATCATTCCTTTGCAGTGCATGTTTAAAATGTATGCAGTGCATGTTTGCAGTGTATGTTTAAAATCAAAAGCAGGCACCAGACTTCTGCTCCTGAGTCATCCAGGAGTGTTTCTGAATGCCATGCCTCAGGTTTGGGCCCCTGGACATCCCCAAAAAGGAAATAAGAAATATTAATGTAACATCTTAGTGGCAATCCTATCTCCCCGATTTCACCCCAGATTATGTCATTTAAAACTAAGATGGAATCATTTGCTTGCTTTTCCTGGTTGAWAAGTCATTTATGAAAGGATTAAAAGTGATAAATGGACCTTATATGTCCTATCTTTATCAAATGCATAGTGGTATTTCATGTTCAATAAACACACACAGCCTAAACATGATACCACTTATCCACCTACAGATTTCCACATAGGAGGTCCACATTTGCCATTTCTGTTCTTTTTTAAAAAGCTGTCATTCCTTCAGATCTTTGCATACAAATGTTTTTCTTGACTAGACATCTGTGTGACTGAAATGAAAGCATTTCCTTTCAGCTGTTTTTGTCCGTAGTTTTTTACTGCCCCCCCACCCTTTCACCTGCAATATAATTTCTCTAACCCTGTGCTGAGACTTGCACTGTGCAGCTMAATCACTGCACTGTCACAGCTCTGCTGATACCAGTTGGGCTGTGTGGAGATTGTAAAGGTTTGTAGGGGCAACTACAGCACTTTGAGGGTTTTAAGACAAAAATGCAGCATGGTCTGGGCTCACATGCTAGAGCAGTCACGTGGCATTTGAAAGAAACAGCAAAAAGAACAAYAAAATGCTGATCTCGGTAACTTTTCTAGTCAGACAAGTGAAATGTAATTAGGCAAGTATCTTCAGACACCTTTGTTGTCTTACAGCTGGGGGGCTGACTACATAGGTGACAATTTGCATTCACAGGTCTTTGACCAAAGCAATTTCAATCTGTGACCTTCTTCACCCGAGGAAGTTACTGTTATTTGRAATATTACACCTTTTTCTTTATACAGCTTCATTAATACTGAGATTAGCTCAGCCAGTGAGAGTTTGGTGCTAATAACAACAAGGATTTGATCTCTTTATGGGCCATTCACTTAAGAGTTGGACTTGGTGATCCTTGAGACTCCCTTCCAACTTAGAATATTCTATGATTCTGTGCAATAGCAGGGAGGGTAGAGGGCAGATGCCCTGTTAGGCTCTTGCCATGTGTACAGAAGTAGGTCTGAAGACATCAGTCTTGACATCAGTCCTGGGAAGAAAATTGGGACATAGTTGTCACAGAGATAATTGGATTAAATCTCATTACTGCATTCTTGCACACTGGTATTCATTTTAGGGAATATTCATGCCATCTACTTTAGGCACCTCACTGTAGGTATGTGAGATACAAAGCCACCCTCTGCATGCTCAGTTTACAGCCAATAGAGCAAAACACTCCAAGCAGCTCTATACTTGGGCTTMAGTTTCACTGACTTCCTAATTTGGACCTCTAAAGTTGACTATATAAATCCTTCCAGTGTTCATATGTAACCAAATATGTCGGGATTACAATTAATTTTTGACAACYAAGAACCTAATCTTCCTCCATTTCAATCAGACCTCAGAAGGCTCTGACTCAAATCCCCTCTCCAAACACAAAGTTYTACAGAGAAGGTGTTTGTCAGAACCTTCCCATTTGTTTATTTTTAAGCACAGCAAGRCATAGCAATGTTACCTGATGGAAAGTGCAGGATTATTTCTTTAGTGCTCAGATTTGTTTCTTAATTRCCATCTGGAGCTTGTCCAAGATTTTCTAGGCACTGCCCAAAAGACAATTTGTTCACAGAATCGTTTAGGTTGGGAAAGATCAAGCCCAACCCTACTCTGCCAACTCCACCACTAATTCATTTCCCTGTGGATCACATCTCCATGTCTTTTAAATACTTCTAGGCATGGTGATTAACCCCCTTCCCTAGGCACAGAATCACAGAATTACAGAATCACAGAATTACAGAATCACAGAATCACAGAATTTTAGGTTGGAAGAGACCTTCAAGATCATCGAGTCAGCCTGTTCCAATGCTTGACCACCTTTTCTGTGAAGAAATCTTTCCTAATATCCAAACTGATCTTCCCCTGACACAACCTGAGGCCATTTTCTCTCGTACTATTGCTTGATACTAAGGAGAATAGACTGCCCCCCCAACTCCCTACMATGTCCTTTCAGGTAGTGGCAGAGATCTGAACGGGATATGGAACAAAAGTGCAGTGTAAGTCACAACTATTACTCCAAACTCGTGCATTGACACTACAGGTGCATAAGTAGCCTTAAAGGAGAATCTTTAAGATCACAGAATCAATTAGCTTAGGAAAGGATTTGAATATTGTTGAGTTCAGTGCCCCACTGTGTTGGTGGAAAGAACCACCTGAAATTACTGAAGGATGCAACGTGGATCTGATTCAGCTTCTGCACACATGTAATCCCCACCCACACACCATAGCCTTGTGGGTAGGTCACATTTCTCCACTCCTCTTATGTTAGGAGGCAGTAGCAAGCAAGAAAGAAGAGTGAAGACCTGCTTAACAAGGACATGATCAGTCAAAACAGGATGGACATTACATCTGGAAAAATCTCCAAACATTTCATTTAAAAGTCGAACTTTTTGCTAGTTCTTAAGGAATAGGGATAACAACACTGAAAAGCAGAAGTGGTTGATTATGCCAGTTTCTTAGTGGTTACTGATAACAAACAAAAGGGTTTTTTTCCTGCAAGACATTTTTACTTTCATTGTAAACTAGCAAAAGAGAACAATAGAGAAAACATTCTTCAAATATGCCAGAAACCTGCACACYAGAATAGGGCAATAAGGGATTGTCTGCTTTGAAATTGTGGGAACTTGAATATACATAACAAAAAAGAGATGTTTGTTTATTTCCTAAAAAAAACCTCAAACCAAAAAAACCCAAAAAMCCCAAAACCACAAACAAAAAACCATATACATTTTGAGATGGTATTGGTTTTTTGATGGACATTTTCTAGTCTTGAATGGAAGAATGATTTCTACACATTTTGATTTCCAGTTCCCATAGACAGGGAGAAAATTAGGAGCTGATGCCACATATGGAAAGGATGGAGAGCCCTCTTAGAAAATAGGTTTTCAATGCTGCAGAGATAGGGACTGTATAATCACTGGTTTTCTAGTGTGTGATGGGAGTGCTGGAGTTACTGCTACATTACTAGTAAGTCCAGAGAAAAAATTTAAGGTAGATTAAATACAGTAATTTCAATGCTCMTTATGAACTTGTCTCTCCAGCAATATCTGAAGTACAAGAAATGCCATTTGCTGCTCAGTCATCTTTGCTTTAATGAAACATGCAAAACTTTTAGAAATCAAGGGGACATTCTCTCTTTATTTAAATCCTTTTCCTAAGAACTGCAAAGTCACACCTGTTTGCTCATGGAAGTCAGTAGCAGATTCCCTCTAAAAGGGCTGAAAAGCAGAGTGGCTTTTCCCCCTCATCCCTCGCATGGAATCCAGTGTCACCCCTCCTGGGGACCCTGGTAAAGGAAGTGTCTTTCAGTGTTTTGTTCATCTTTTTGAAAGGAGGATACCACGAACATTTCTTCCATCTTTCATTCAGAGAAGCAATGTAAATTTGGATTCCTGCTCATCCCTGCCAGAAGCACATGCAGGCACACATCAAGCTTGACACATTTTGAGTACTGAGCTTSTTGGATGGCACACTCTCTTTGAAGTAATCCTCACAGTACTGGGTGCATTGCACCCATGAAGACTCTGCTGCAGCACCAATCCATTCATTGAATCCATGCATTTGCAATCTCTGATGATCTGCTCTGAKGAGGTTTCTCAGTGTTGTGATGCTCAAATATCAAATAAGTTTCTTTGTGTCAAAGAGTTATTAGTGGTAAATCTCACTGCTCTAAGACAGGAACTAATGAAATTTTAATGCACAAAAGAYAGCACAGTGATAAAACTACCCACCTGAAATCTTTGCTTTGCCAAAGGTATCTAATCTAATATTAGTAAGTGACAACTACATCMGTTGCATATTAACCTAGTTTCTCTGAAGTGTGCTCTCATAATATGCTATAAAATCTTCTCTCTCAAATACTGAGGCTTTTTAGACAAACCAATCAGTAATGTATCCTGTGCCTCTGCAATCTGGCTGTGAGTGAAGACTGTCTCTAAGTCTCCCTGCATGGGTGTGCTGGTACTCACAGCTTGCCAAGTTCAGTGGGACACTGCAGCATGGAACTCATCCAGTGCTTCCCAAATTCCCAGTCTGCCCTCTATGCAGAAAATAAACCAACTGTGTTTGTTCAAAATATAGCACTTTTTGCACCCCTCAGGTGTTTCTCAAGGGCAGTTACACGTCTACCAAATGCTTGTTAAACCAGATGTTTTTGAGTAGTGTGGGCATGTAGCACCTCAACTTCCTGGGACCTGTTTGTAGAACRAGTGAGACAAGGTTCATTGTTGGCCATCTTCTGAGGCATTGGAGAAAATGGGTGGTTGATGGAAATCAGAGTGGAATTGTTTTGCACTGTGTCTTGGGCAGGGACAGTGTATTGCCTCAAGTATGGATTTTGTTTTGTCAGTAATGGCATTAAAAGCATGTTTTGCACTCTGAAGTTACCTTACTGTAAGTGCATGGAGCTTGAAACAAAGGCATGGAACATGAAACAACTTGTATATTTAAAACTGAATTTCAGCCCTCTGCTTACTAACTTCTTTTGGCTATGGTGTAGGGAGAGTCCACCACTGAAAGTAACTTTCAAGTGCTCTTTTTTGGGAGAAGCATTCACACTCCTGTCTAGACCAAAGTAACCCAAATCAAACATCTGCATTCTGAGCTGGAAGTGGAGGATGGGGAGTGAAGCAGTGGAGAAGAGGAAATGAAGGCWGTACAGTTTACTCACTATTAAAAGGGAGTCCCTAATACACCAAAATACACCTGAAGGGAAAGTAATTTCCATTTTAGGGGAAATCGTGAACCAATAGAGGAAATGTTATTTGGGATAAAGGTCTTGAGGCCAACTGAAAAAATAAATCATATGTTGACAATTTGATACTGTCTAGAATGGTGCCTATTGTCTGTGTGAAGGTCTCAGATGCTCCAACATATCCTGCATCCTTTTTAGCTGCAATTTGCGGAAATATTTCTTGAGGCCACAAAACCTGGACCCTGTAGACAGTATAAAGTKAATGCTTAGTTTACAAAAGAACTAGGCAAAGGAGAAAACAAGATGCAGATATTAACACCATTTACAGAAAATTTAAAAAATGGTAGAAGAATTCCCAGCACACTATAAAGATAGGCAATACTTACTCAGCTGTTGAATTCTACAGCAAATCTTGTTGCTCTTCTCTTTCTGGAGAAAGCTCCAGGTCATCTGCACAGGTTCTGATTTTGAGAGAAAATACATCCTCAGATGTGCTCCCAATTCTTCAGGTAAAGGAGAAAACTCATATATCTGGGCAAGACTCAGACTCCTGACTTCTTGAACTGGAGGGAGGCTCAGAGTCAAACCAAACCACAGTGACTGCCAGGAGAGCACAAGCTGTAAGCTGGAAAGCCACGACACCAGCTCCAAGAGAGCACACCTCAATATATTACAATGCATTAGAAATATTAAGGCACCTCAGCTGATGTAGTTTAGAAGTTATGAGCACAAAGGGCATTTGCCTTTTAATAATGTTTTTATGAGCTGCCTGAGTGTCTTGCAAGGAGTTCAATATCCACTGCTGCATACCATTACTGCTGTAGTTTCTAGAAGACTGCTTGGGAGACACAGGAAAGAAAATGACTGTGATCAAAGTCAAATTACAATAACAATTGCATTTCTGTGAATCCTCTACCCAGCTAATACAAATAGACTGGAAAAAATCGATTCAACAAGATCATTGSAAAAACAAAGCCATGCTTCCTAAACCATGCCCCTTGGAGGTATGCTTTTAAATAACTCTGTGCTCCACTTACACGCTTTATAACGTCAATGKGAATTTGAAAGGATCYGTAAAAGGAWARGTTTTGAGTTCTCCTATTGGACTTCTTTGTATGCMTATGCTATCRCAAACAAAATATTTTGCTCTTGCTCAAGACTAATTTGATAATTCTTTTGAAATTTGAAATGTCACAAATGAAGGGACTCCTGCAAGATAGAGTTTTGCATTTTCAACTCTATTTCCAAATCCTTAAAACACTCACTCAGTAGTATACCAAATATATTTTCAAGATGAGTGCTTTGGTAGGTTAGCATTGTTTTCAGCTGACAATATTTTCACAATACATTTTTGGTGCCTTGCAGAAAATGTTCTTTAAATGATAGTGGTTATAAATTCTTCATATTGCTGAATTTATGAAGTCTGTTGATTTGCTATTTGTTCTCACAAGATTGTTTCCAACTTAAGYAATTCTATGATTCTAAGATGTTTGTAAAAATACTCACATACCTTTCTTGTCCATTCGTTGCTTCAGATGTAGATAAACATACTTGGATCTTTGTGAATTTTTTCCCACAATTACATTTTTGTGTGAGTTGTAAATAAACACATAACTTCATATTCATTCATCATTTTGGAAGACATTCCAATTTCAGAAGTACTTTGCWAGGATGTTGACTGACAGGATGTGGAAACGGCATAAGTCAATTGATTTTAGCTTTCAGAGTCATTTACACTCTTTATAGTGAATCAATCTCAGTGAATTACCTGCAGGGAAAATCCAAATATCTGGTTATTAATCTCAAAGATGGTCATGCATTTTTGGTCAGGAGAAGAAGCCAAACATTTTGAAAAAACRAATGTTTTTAATGATTTTAGCATGCTGAGGTTTCAATTTTGGGTTGTGATTGCAACCTTGCCACAGCTTCTGATTGGCTGGCTTAGCCCTTAAACTAAAATTTAGATSAAATACAAATACTTTTGACACTGGTGGAGAACTTTGAGTCCATTATAGCAAAGCTCTGTGTAGGTCTTGGAGGTTTTCTGTGCCTCATATCAGTCTCAGACTGAACCCTTTGGGAACCCAGGGAAGGAGTGTCTACATCCAGTGCTGACAGAGAGGTCTGACTTGGCCACACTGGCAACATCTGATGCACCAGCTCCATTCCGTGCCACAGTCCAGATGTGGGGTGTGTGGGGAAGAGAGCCACAGCCTTTATCCAGACCAGTAACATGGTYTGGGAAAATAGAGCAGCAGCATCTCTAAGTCTGGCTGGAAAAACAATGCTCCCATTTAATGCATCTTTTCATAAATTACTTTCTTCAAAACACCACATTTTTCGAAAATGGCAGAGTGCAAGAACAGGTGGGGTTGCATATAGTGAGGCACAGGGAAAACTGAAGGGGAAGAGATGAACTTATGGGGCTCCAGAGCAAAACTAGACATGAGGACAGTTTAAGAAGGCTATTGTGATAACCTTAGCAAGGTTATTTTGATTGTCTTCCCTGTGGCCCAGTGGTGGCCTTGAATATGTTTTGCAGATACACTTGACAGTCAMTGAAATGAACCATGCATTTTCTACATCAGCAGCAGTCAGCTTTTGCTGTGCCAATTTATGTCAGTTTATAGGAAGCCTTAATTCTTGTTTTGACAGCTACAGAATTGTTATGTGGTCCTGAAGGACTGATTATGGTTTTCCTATCTTCAGCCTGTTTCAGACATTCAAATCCTAATGACAGTTGTGTTATGTTTGTTTTCGGTTTTGTTTTTAATAGAAGGTGCTTGACAGATAAATTGTATAATCCTCTGGGTCCAACATTTCAGCATTAACGGGGGAAATGGATTTCTTTCTGMATTACTTGGAAAACATTACCTCTAAATTTTATGGATTCCTGTCTGATTCCCTGATGGATATGCTGGCAGGATTGTCATCTGACATAGAGGACATTTATTTTGCAGTTAGTCAGCATGRGAGTTTGACTTCTATTGTTAAATATAGGTAGGTGTGTGGAGTTTGCTACCTGGCTTCTTCATGTACCAGCAGTAAATGCTGAGAAAGAGGACTGCACGAGTGTGGTGCTGCCAACAGCATGGCCATAATGACTGTGCTTTACTTGGAATCATCACTTAGCATCTCATTAGCTCCCATTAAAAKACACGACTTCAAGCTTTTGACATCAAAAGTACAAATACATCATTAGCACATTTAGTCCATCATCTGCACTGCAGCACATGTAGTTGGAATTGAACAGAAATTATTCTGGAAACAGCCTTTGCATGCACTAAAGTTACAYTAATAAGATCAGGGTTTTTCTACTCCCCTCTTGCATATTAAAGCAGTGATATTTATTTACTTAGATTGTCTTTGTGTCACTAACAATAGCACTGAAACATTTCCTTTTACCCATTTCTGCAAAGGRCTGTAGGATGACACATCCAACATTTTCATGTGGTAGTTCATCACCTGCCAATATGTTCAACTCACATTCATGTGTTTTACAGGTTTTCTCTGGAGAGTCACTTCCTTTAACTCCATTGCCTAGCTGGTTACCAAATGTTTACAAATGATTAACAGGATTTATRGAATTCAGGTCAAAGATATCATGTGGTGCTACAGAGACTTAGTTGCTCTATTAGGACCAAATGCTTAGAAGTCCATTTTGGCCATGTTCAGCTCAATKACAGGACTGAGATCCAGACCACAAGGAACGAATTTTCAGCCTGTTCTGGCACAGCAGCATATTTAATGGAAAACAGCTCAGTGTGCGCTTGCCTGATCCACCTTTTCCACATGATGATTTTACAYGGGAATTCGCCAATAAAACTTACCAGTGTGCTTTAGTTCATGCTAYGAGCAAACACCAGGGGAGACAAAGCAGATACAAAAATGGGAAGGAACACTATTCCACCATTGTGTAATGGAAAGCCTAAGYTGCAACAAAAATTGAGCTGCAGCATGCAATGTCACTGCTTGAGCACCACAGGAGTCTGATTGATAGTTTGCTGTGAGGGAAGAAAGAAGGCTTTACCCTTACCACTTTTACTTAGACTCAAGCATCTGCATCAACAATATCTGAGCCAACTAAGGCAGCRTTGGAAGAAGTATGGGTAATCAATGACTACAGTGACCTGGGTGCCTGAACTRTGCCAACAGAAAATACTCCTGGGATAGTCCACACTTTTAGATGAGAATAATCATGCAGGCTCCATTGGGACCAAGAAATGAATCTGCAGTCCTTCAAATACTTGAGGTAAAGAGCTGGCAAAAGGATCAGTATAGAGGATTCAGAAGAAATAGCAGAAGCATCTATATACAAAGTGTTGGGGAAGGAAATAATTAAAAATGGAATTGCTTGGTACTTAATATCTCAGAAGGTAATTTTTTTTCTGGAAAATGCTGCAAGTACAGGCAYCACTTGAAATATATACAGCAGCAATGAATTACAAACAGTGTGATTCCTTTGTCTTTTGAGGAGGCATATCCTTGTTTTTCTGTGTTTAGGTAAGACAAATTGATCCGCAGGGGTGTTTCTCCTGCATTTACACTGAGACAAATTCTCTTTACACAGAATGAACCACTGAGCAACTGCATACAACAAAATAATATCTCATCTAGCAGACAGTGGTCTCATCTACGTGCAAGATGGGAAGAAGAAATTAATTCTGAAGGGATCAGAATTATCACCAGCTTTATCTGCCCCAGCATAATCCCCCTAAGGGCAGCTGCCAATCCCAAACCATAGGATCTGCAGAGGTCTGAAGAGGGGACATCTGAACAAAAATTACATGCCTTTACTGTCATGACTGGTTCATAATAGATCCTGGTTTTGCAAGAAAATAATTCTCCAGTAATTTCTTCAACTTTGTGGGGGATCCAGTTTTTCTGAATAATGAGACCACTGCTGATGTGGTGACCAAGCCCTCCTTTTTACCCACCCCCCATTTGATGTATTTGATGTGCTGCTGCTGCTCCCCTATCCCTGCCCTGTTTTGGTTGGTGCCCTGCTCCTTCTTGGCAGAACTGCTGGATCAGCTAAGCCCCCTCCAGCTGAATCCCCACAGCAATGGTGCAGTRGGACACAACAGTAGGAATAGATATATTAACAGAGGCAAATTAAACAAAACCTCAGTGCCATTCACAATGGCAGGGCATGYTGAATTTTAATTCCTAGAGACCTGATCTCCAGTTCTTTTGTAAGTGTGGTTTCTTAACAGGTTGGTATTGTGCAGTATATGCTACTTTCATCTTTCAGCCTGGATGAGCTATGGATTGAGCCTCACTGCATCCATCCTGTACAACATCTAGCCTAACAGAGCCTGCCTCATCTCATGAGAAAGTGGCTCTCAGAGCAGACAWACAAGAAATGCAACAAATAAATTAGATGCTCACACAGTTCAACAAAATTTCCTGTCACGTCCTGTGAGACAGAAAGAGAAAGAAAGCACCACTTCTGCCACAAGAAAATCCACAMAGCTTTAACAGATCAATTCAACAGGTTTTCTCTTGACAATTTTCAAGCAGGTTTTGCTTCATACATTACATTTGGTGTTCTGTTCCAGGCTGCCAGGCTTGAAGGAGAAAATACCCAAGAGTAGYACAATACACATTGTTGGAACCAGTGGCAAAACTCTTCCTACTCAAATGGAAAACCTGTGCTCCAGTTCAGGCAGCACAATGGAAAAAAGTGCTTGAGGGTGTCCTTGCTGATTCCCCACAAAAACTTAGTGCACCCCACAGGGACACTTTCTGTCCCTTGGCCAGAGATTCTGGGATCCTTGCACTGCATAAGCACAGTCATATSTGCTTCTTCATTTCAGCACTTCTAAAATAGTTAAAACCAGGATTAGCAGATTCRTGGCATCTCCTGGGGTTGCCAACCCTCCTCCCTGCTGGCCCCATCTCCAGCATGGTGCCCAGATGCTCTGCAGTGCTGGAGCAAGGAGCTGAAAACCACCATAATCTCAGATAAATGTGCCTGGAGGGGTTGTGAAGAGGAGGAGTAAGTTGTCAGAGCATGAGGACAACTCTTGCACCCAGGACCCCTGCAGCCACTCTGCCCCACACACAGCCCCACACTGCACCATGACTCCATGGAGCAGCCACACACCAGGMTCCCTTGGCTCAGCGTTTAAAGAGCTAAAATGTCATCATTTGAAAGGGMATCTTCTAAGTATCTTGTCCTAAAAATACACAGATCAGGGCCACAACCTATTTCACTATCAGCTCCTGAATGAGAGCAGAGCACTGCGTATATTTTTTTAGGACATGTGGTTGGAAGATTATTTCTAGTGCAGTGAACACTTGCAAAGCAACTTGTGAAATTTCCACTGGAAAGCACAGGCTACGGGAAGAGTGGGAGAAAACAAACAGCAGGGGTGTCTGCAGGAGGTAGGGCAGCTTCTCCTGCTCTCTCTGCCCTGTGCCTGTACTAAAGCTAACCTCCAGGACCCCTAAGAACACCTAATTTGATTGCTTGCACCCACAGGCCTGTAGAAATGTCAGATAAGGGTTTTGCTGACTTGCAAGACAAGTTCACAGCACTGACTCTGATTAGCTGACAGCACATCAAGCGTGATACAGAGCAGCAAGGTCAGAGAGCAGTGCCTGCCTCATCAGTTCAAAAATCGTGGACAGGACCTTATTTTTGTCATAGGGCAATGATGGCACTTTTGTTTTTAAGGGTCTRTAACTCTGTTAYAGGCAGGTGTTAGTGAACTGCTGCCACTGATGGTTCTGAGGATACTCTCCTTGGGGAGTGGAAGGTGATGGGAATGTACATAACGAGGTCCAAAAAAAAATGAGCCACATGAAATTCTCAGACCTGACCAAGACCCTTTGTCTTGCCTTACAAAATGCTGTGTTGCCTTGGGCAGCTTGGTGCTGCCTACAAGCAAACCAAAACATACCTCGTTAAAATGGAATTACTCTGTAAGTGACATGAAAAGAGRGAGGGTACTTTAGTAAGAGGCACAGCTTCACCAAGAAGTCATGGATCACCACATCCAACTTAATAGAACTGCTCTCATCAGGGGAAAATGACACTGCAGCTGAGATGACATGTGGAGCTTTTTARCCCATCACAGCTTACCAGCAATCTGCTTTCCACTTCTGACAGGAAAGACTTTCATCCTCAGGGYAGAGTGTCTGGAGGGAAGAGTGGTGTCAGTACTAATAATAAAATGATAGAGATATTTTCTTGCAGACTTGCTAGTGCACTTTTTTGTCTGAACCTCCTTAGTTTTAACATAAGGAATATCCAGAAGTCTRCACAGGTACATCCCTTTGGCAATACCATCAAGTCAATGAGTTTCTATGAACATATTATCTGAGACAGTTGTAACCTGTCTATTCCCACGCCAGGTTGCTAATTACCTCAATTTTCTTTCTRTAATGGGCTTCTTTCTCTGTGGAGGGTTTTTTGACATAAAAATTTATTTCACTTACACCAAGAGCAAGTTGACATTCAGATTTGTTCCTCCAAGGGCAGTGATTTCTTTTTAACATTTYTGAGATCAGTCACATGAGGCAGCACCCTTCACCCAAGCTATTTTAATCACCTCCTGAACCAAGTTGTTCCTGGGCTCAAAAGTGTAGAGGCAATGCCTGCACTCAGTCATGCACATAAAATAATACAAAGGCATTTTGCTGAATGTGRTGGAAACCTGGGTTATGTTGGCCTTTAGGGCCCAGGATTTTCACAGGTTGTTTCAGTACCTGACATATTTCCCAACAACAGATGCTGTAGCTCTGTATATTCAGCATGTTTCAGYCTCCTCTGGGAACAACAGGGTGCTTCTCCTTCTCAGGCATTTTCTTGGCCTTTTTGAKAAATGCTGTTTAAAAATGCTGCATTTTGAAATGCTGACATGCTTGTAAAGTCATCCCCTAGTTCTGCCTTTGAGGACTGGCTGTTGCCACGGTGGGGACAGGGAGGAGGYAGATAAAGGTTTGCAGACCTGCCCAGTTGCACAAACCCCACAAARCTGTTCTCTCCCTCTGCCCAGGCAAAGCCATCCTTACTCCCTACCTCCCTCTGCTTTTTCTTATTATTAAAATCTCACGGAATTTTTCTTTTACATTTTATAGAAAATCCACTCTCCCTCAAGAGCAAACTTCTTCCATTCCTATCATGCCACTGCCATGTTCTCTCTTCAACAAGGAATTGTTTCATCTGTTTTGTTCTTGGAATATACATTTGGCTTAAAAGTCACAAATTATCACTTGCTGGCATCTTTATTTTTGTATCAAAAGATAATGTACTTAATTAACTGAATTTCTGCCTATTTYTCAGAGCAATTAAATGGGCCCATAACCCCACTGTTGCCAAGCAATGCTGACATGGTACCACAGTAAACACACCACTGCTTAGGAAAAATTTTTAGAAGACTGTTAAGAAGGCAGTGGCAATTACAAGTTTGCACACAGCTGTGAGTGGAGGTTGTTTAGGACAGTTTTCAGAAATTACCTGGGTGCTGTTTGGCCCAGGAACATTCATCAGTGACAGAACACAAGTATCTAGCACATGAGCCACCAGCTTTGTAAGGGGTGGTGAGGATAATCAAAGTAATAAGGACACTGAGGCTCAGAGCAATGCATTGGCTATGTCAGCTCCTTGTACCTAACATTCATCACTTAGGATGGCACTGATGCAATCCAGTGATGATTTGGTTTGAGGTGCAAGCTTGCCAAAAGCAGCCAGGGAATGTGTGATCTGCTTAGATCTCATTGCTGAAASCAGCTGACTTCCACACACTGATCTCTACTACAGCAATTCAAATTACATGGCAAATGAGGATTTCAGGATGCTGTGGCCATGGATATAATTACATCTGAGATGATACAAGGGTGAGGAGGATTCATCTACCAGTGGCAAAAGGTCTGCTGGTAATTCATTATCTCTGKATCAGGTTCGTAGTGCTGGCATSTTGGGGTTTTGKGTATAAAGAGGCTGAAAAGAAAAAATGCTGTGAAAGTGTGAAAAATATAAAGTCTGGTTGTTGAAGATGTGATGAGCRTAAGAAAACATTAATGAGCAGCACATTTAGTGTCTAAATCACTAATAAAGGTTTGCACTAGGTACTTGTGTCTCTGGAGAGCATATAGCAATCCTTTCTCATAATTTGCAGGTTTGTTGTATTTTCCCTTCCTTCTGTCTGACCACAGGCACAAAGCACATTATTTACTTGGTGGGGCTATGCAAAGTCTGCAGGACAAATCCTCAAGACGTGTGTGGCCATACTGAGAGAGACTGGYCCTTTGTAGAGATGGGATAAAAAACACCCTCTGGAGCAGGCAGCAGAGGACTGCAGGATCTGGTACTTTTAGGATTGAAAAGACAAGAGATATTTCTAAAACCTCAAGGGCATTGAGAACATGGGAGAATATTTCTATAACTAAATGGCATTGAGAAACGTGGCTAAATTTATCCCAAACTCACAGAGGGATGCATTGGCTTTGGTGTGCATGTGTGTGCTGTGTTCAGGGGCACCTGCTTGAAGGCTCATGCTGAGCCCTCCACAGCAATTCTGAAATTCAGCTCTTAAAACACACTGCTGGGGGAGAGGAGCTAAGGCTGCCAGCACCAAAGAAAGCTATGAAGTTTAAGCCTCATTTAAAAGCCTCTGCAGTCACCTGAAAAACCTCACTCAACTGCTCTCAAGGGAAAGACAACCCTGAGTTGTCTTTAAAGCTCCTGAAGTACTTTAGGCTATAGATGTATTTGTAGGTAATGACACGCAGCGGGTAAAGGCTTGTAACAGGAAAAAGACAGAGCTGATATCCACACTCCATATTTCTGCAGAGGGATCTGCTCCTGCTGCATAAACTCTGCCATGGTCCCTGAGCCTGAGCACTGGCTGGGGGCTGCACGGTGTGGGATGCAAGGAGGGCAGCCCTGGAGAGCACTCTGGGCCAAGCATCAGCTGAACAAAGGCTCATTCCCCTGTGGATCTCCATCACATAGGCCAGTGAAATGGGGGGCCATCCACAGGTTAAAAACCACACTCCTGATGCAAAATAAAAAAGCTGTCGAGGGTGTAAGCTGACAGTGCATTGTCTGGGACTGCCAAATTGCTTACCCGAAGGAAAACACCAGGATGCTGTCCCACCTCCCAGCACAGCTGCAGGATATACCTCTAAAGCACTCTCCTGATGCATTGGAAAGGGATAGGAAGATGGCCGTGAGGAGAGGGAAATGAGGAGGTGGCTGAGGGGCTGCCCCTGCTCCCTCCCTTTCCCCTTCAGAGCACTGAGATTGGCAGGAAGGAGCGCAGCCTCTGCGCCCTCCCCGTCCTGAGGAAAGCTGAGCCCTGATTTAGCACCTGCTTGGCAGATGCTCAGACCATCAAAAGCCAGAGGATACCCTGAGGTGAAGCTCTATTGATGTGTAATACTTTGAACCAATATATATTTCATTACTGTACAGAGAGAGAATATGAATCAATAATTCAGAAGCAAGGAATGAGAAAGGAATAGGCTGGAACCACTGCTGGAGGATGCATTTCACTTTTTGAARCACTTAAACTGTGTTTTTTTTCAAATACTACCTTTATTATACACCTACAGTCTTTTCAGTAAAGTCTTAAAGCCACTGTWCTCATCAGAGGAACAATCATTCCTTACCCATCATCCTAATCAATGAACAACATTTAACATAATGTTTCAAACCACAGAGTCCCTTCTGCAGATTGTCTCTGATCCAGCCTCTCTCTGGAGGCAGGGGAAGAGAGAAGAGACAGAAAAAGGGGCTGGGAAATGCTGTGAGAGTAAAGAGCAAACCAGTATTAATTGAACGGCAGTCCTAAGGAGGGGAGCAATGTAGTTACACTAATTTAATTTTGAACTGAGCCTTGAAGAAGAAGATAAATGAAAGAAGAAAATGAGGAGATAAAGGATTACTGATAGAGAAATAKAACTGATTTTCCAGTGAAGCCAAACAGGTTGCTTTTTCTGAAGCATTAAGCTGAAATCCCAATTTCCAGCTAGAAATAGATGAAATTTCTGTAATTTCAAAGGGCTTAGAAGAAATTAATTTGGAATTAACAAATTAACAAATTAGAAGAATTAACAAATGCCTATTTGCTTAGAAATACTGTCCCAAACTGTTTCTTTCTCAAGACATTTTTTTATAGTTGAAATATCTTGTTTCTGAAGGCATAAATGTAAAATCAAAATCTTCTGATATGGGGGTTAAAATATCTTTATCACACTAAACTTTAGATATGGTTTTTGAAYGTGTAAAATGGTGGAAGCAAAATGAAACACTTTACCTCACCACTTCAATATTTTTAAAATATAGATTGAAGCTTTTTCTTCATGTTGCTTGGTTTTGTCCTGAAAAATAGCACAAAAAAGTTTTCCTAACCTGTTTTCTCCCTTTGTGGTAATCTGTGCAAGAAGAGCAACATGGCTTGTGACTTGAAGTGGCAGGACATTGCACTGGTACACATGCTCTTCTATGGACTGCACTGAAAACATTTATCTTGTCCAAGTGAGAGAAGTTGCTTTTAAAGACAAAGCTTATTATCACTCATATGTAAAACAGAAGTATCAGTTCTTGTGATTCATTTGTAAAATGTGCATCGCTGTGAGCACTCACTTGTTCAGTAAGAAACAGAACAAAGGCCGGAATATCTCTTTATATTTTCTTGTGGGAGAAAAAAAAAGAAGAAGAAGAAAAAAGAAAAAGATAGCCTGAGGTGTATTTAATTTGGCAAATATAAAAGTACAAGCGTAAGTAGGTTAACTTTAAGCTGACAAGGCACAGTTAGTCATTAATTAATTAAGTTTGCAAATTAACTTCTGACAAAATTTCCACTAACTTTAGCAGAATTTGGTTGCCACTACAGGTGATTYCGCAGGAGACTTTTCAAGGTGAAATAACAGATAAAGAATAAAGGATGTTAAGTGGTTCAATATTTGTCACAGCTGTGATCAGGCTGAGACACTTAGACTCTAATTATGGGCTGTTTTCTGAGGCTTTCCTACCTCCTCTGGCATACTGGGCTGAGTGGTCATGGCTGGACTGCCCCTAGGACTGTGGAGCTGATACATCCCAAGGGTCCTACCTGCCTCTGGGGTTCACCCAAAGTCATGTATTTGCTTCTTCCAATGCTTCTTCACTTAATGTCTTTGTAGATTCCTTCACAGGACTCATCAACATCATGACTGACATCATCTGGCGCTACACTGGAGATTTTATGGCCCCCGATATCGTCTGCAGGGTCGTTCGCTACTTCCAGGTACAAAAACCTCGTCCTTTGTGCCCCCATAGCAGTAAACTCTGACAAAAACCCTGTGTAAAATTTTTTCCAAGCAGCAAAGGTGTTCAATGTTGAAAAYGTTCCTTTAAAGTTGAAACACATTAGTTGAAGCATAGTAAATATTTTAAATTTTGTGGATGGGGAAAAAGGAAAAATGACTGGGTGAATATGCAAGGGGGATGGGTTCCTTTTTCTTTCTTTCTTTTTTTTTTTTTTTTTTTTTTTTTTTTTTTTTTAACATTCTTTTTTCTGAGTTCTTGTTGACATCACTTTCTGCAATAGCTGTGTCTCAGCTGTTGTCTCGTTGCACTTTCTGCCCCAGGTTGTCCTTCTCTATGCCTCGACTTACGTCCTCGTGTCCCTCAGCATAGACCGCTACCACGCCATCGTTTACCCCATGAAGTTCTTGCAAGGAGGTAGGAGAATTTCASTACCTTGTTATTGCTATAGACATTATTGGAAAATATTTTTAGTTTTCAAAGTTCTCGACTTTGTTGCTGTGAATTATTCATTCCTGCTCTAGCTACATTTGAACTCTGTTGCAGTTTCCGAATGACGAAGTAGCTGTGGTTTCAAGATTTATTAAACTTCACTTAGCCCTCAGCAGTTTTTGTAAGAATTGTGTTAGCAAAGAATGAAATGACATTTTAAAAAGTATAGTGGTTTTCATTATATTCTAGCATTTTCAGAAGGTTTTCATGGACAAAAGCTATCCCTTGTTCCACTATACTGACTGTAAGATGACTTGCAACATCTACACTGTCTATTTATTTACATTAAAAAATAACTTGGATGGAGGCTGTGGTACTGAGAATTTATACAAGAGTTTGATGTATCCTCAAAAGAGATAGCTTATACATTTGGGTATCAATTGTTTCTTATAATTTCCTCTGTTTGATTTCAGTTTTTTTTTACAGCACTCAGATATATCCTGACCTCTTAGCAGTACAGTTAAACAAATTTATTTCTTTCCCACAGAGCCAAAGTGGGGCATTAAGTATGTTGCACTGAGTGAAGAAACAGAGATAGCAGGTGGGGAGGAAGAAGAACAGTTACAAGAACCRTGAGGTCTGGAGGACGTGCTTTAATCAGATGCAAATATCATTCTTGCTTTGCAGTAATGCTGGCTGTTGCCAGACAGCTCTATTCAGGGGCTCAGATTAATGGTCCTTCCTGGCCTTAAAAACCTGTGAGTCAATCACAGCTGAGGCAGTGCTGCAGCTCTGGCAGGTGTTAAGGTCTGAGAGCTTCAAATGCTTGTGTGAAATTTAGCTTTGTATTCCCCAGCAAGCAGATCAGCTCTTTCAGAACAGGGAGATGGAKATCCAGGTTTTCCCAGCTGGCTTTGGGAGGGGTGGCATTGCTCTACAGCTCCTTCAGGAGGGCTCATAAACCTGCTGGCTGAGCAGGATGGGACAGACATGCTGGCATTTCTTCTTCATGCATGGYACAGGAAAAGCAGGACTTGTTAAATAACCACATGGGTATAGTAAAGAATTTGATGGGCAATCTTTGAAAAGCACTTTGAAGTTGAAAAAGAGACCACAAAAAATCRCTTCAAATCTTCATAAAAGCCTTTTTTAAATCCCATTTCCTGTACCTGTGCCATAAAGGTTTTTTGTTTGGTTTTTTTTAACTGGAGAAGGGCAGACATTGCCCCYAATCAAGGGCAGCAAAACCATCAKTTGGGTGCAGCTCTGGCCAGGGGRAAAAGGTCACAAGCAGAGAGAACASTGACAAAACCCATCTRCCTCTTGCAAGGTCTGGCTGCACACTGATGCACAAGCAAAGACCATGTTCAAAGGGAAAATGAAGGCATCTGTAAATCCAAAAGAAGGCTTTAGAGAGGTATATTTATCATAGCAACTTTTTGGAATATACATAAAATAATTACCTATTGCACCCTGCTATTCCTTGCAGAGGTGTCATGTGGGATGCTTTTGGAATGCCCTCTYAGCTATTCTACAGATAGAGAACAAAGAGATTTACAAATCTTTGTCATTGGTGATGACAYAGGGGAACTTTATGAACAGTTCTGAGTCAACCTGTGGCAAATTTCTTTGCAAAATGAAACACTCATCCCCCCAAAATCCCTCAATCAAGAAACAAAAGAGTTCTTTCTTCGTACTGATTTGAAAAATTATGTTTCCATGTAACCTTGAAATACCATTTTAGAAAAAAAATAATCAAACATTCCACTTTGAAAAYGTCAGGCAATTTTTTTAAATTGTGGTTTAGTTACTAGCCTCAAGTCCTGTTAAAAAGTATTTGCAATGAGCTATTCTTTGAATGATTTTTAAGAAAAAAAACTTCAACAGCTGAATATTTTATACTTTGCAAATACATAAATGAGCAGGGGAAGTGCAGTATGGGAAAGAAATATGCCTTTTAATCCTAAAGCTTTTACTATGAAACACCTAATTCTACAATTAAAAGGGTATTAAGAAAAAAAATTCTAAAATAAAGATCAAAAAGAGAAGAAACTGAGAAGTTATAGCAGAAAATATTTTGTGAGTCATGGTGGAAAGGTATATGCAAGCAACATGTAAACTAAACAACAGGTGAAAAAAGAACTGCTTAAGTAAATGACAAAACCCAAAAAGGGTTGATCCTTGYGTGGCTTTGGGCTGAAAACAGTGCTACCACTGAGATGCTATCACTGAACAGCTCTGCTCYCTCTGGATTTAAACCCTAATTTTAAGATGGCACTCAATTTATCAAAGGATTGCACAGCACTGACATTCCTGATGGCAGGAAGCAAAGTGCCTTCCCAGAGGTGGCCCCTGGTCCCAYATTGCTGGGAGCAGGGAGATGTACTCACACCCATTGTCACAGAGCAGCCATGGTGGCAGCACAGCAAAGGGGACAGCTGCATCTACGACATATTTTAGGAGAGCCAGAGCTCACAACAGAGATTTCCACTCCAACCCTGGGAGTTAGTCTTGGCCACCACAGTTTGAAAAGCTCTCAAGGAAAATGCTCAGACTGGTTGTACTAGTTTGAAAGCAAAACCAGTGAGAGACTAAGTCAGAAACACAATTTAATAGGAAAAATATAAAATAAAAAGAATAGTAAAAGGACCAAATGAAAAGACCCTTGGCAGAGTCGGAATACAACCTGACACCCTGTTCGTTAGGGTGGTGGTAGCAGCAGCAGTGATCCTGTAGAAAGATCTGGCAGCTCCTGTCCTCTGGGAATCCAGTCGGTGCCTGTGCTGTCCCAAACTGCAGATTATATCCAGGTGGGAATGCTTGGCTCCTCCCCACTGGGCAGAGCATCTCACAATGGGCTGATGTCGTTCTATGAGTCACACAATGGGTCCTTGATTGCCCATTAAGCAGAGATGGCTCCCGAGGGGAGTCACCTGTGAGTCATTGGGCAGGGCACTGATGGGCCATTAACTGCAGATAGTCCTGAGGGAGGGGGGCAGGGAAAAAACACTGCCCCACYTGGTTTCAACAACCCATGAAGATGGTAATAGAATACATACTTTTAGCACATCTTACATTGCAACCTAGGACACTGGTTCAAAGGAATATTGTATTCCAAAAGTTGTTTGATTTCATTTATAATGGGTACAGCTCTAGTTATGCGATTTGCTGGCATTTAGAGCATATTAGAGCAACTATTAAAAATGCAGCATTAAAAAAGCCCTGCTGGTGAGGCAGAAAATTAACATTATTCTAATAAAACACAAATCTGCTTACCTATCAGTGCCYTGTAAAGTCTTTTAGACCAGCAAGGCATATTCTACCAAATATAAGGGACATTTTAAAAATAAAAATAAATTAACATTGCAGGAAAAGTATTATGAAACACAAAGAAATACTGCTCTTGCCCAACCTGAATTGCTCAGTTCTGTTCAATATACAGTACAAAAAAATAAGGCTTCTTTTYCAGCTCTGATCTTTTTTAGTGAGAAAAACACAGGTGGGCCCCACTGAGGCTTACATGATTATAGTTTAAGCAGCTAGCTCACATTTGAAATGTCCTTTCTGTCAGGAAACATTTTGCAAAATTTATTCTTAATATTCCTTTTGCTAAGTTTATTCTGTTTTGCTTTGGGAAACTTCACAGCTCTCTTTTGCCTGTACAATATTTATAGCCTTAATCTAACCCTCTCACTTACRCAGATGTCATCAGAGTTCCCTTAAGCCCTAGATTAGCAAGACCATACTTTCCTGAATGTGGATAGCATTTAAAAATGAGCAGGATAACTGTTGAGTATTTGCAAGTGATGTTTTATAAAGCATAAAATTACTTTTTGAATGTTTCGCCCGCATGCTTTTGTATTGCTCTTTGAGCTTCAAGCAGGAAAGACATTCTTCTTGATATGCATAATTTAAAGTGGTTTTCTATTTCACACACAACCTCGGGTACTTTTTTAGGACAATAAGTATTTGAACACTAAAGCTCCCCAGATAAAAAAATAGAAATCTGTCCCCATCTGCTCCTCTTGCAATCTGGCTGAGGTGGAATAAGTGTCACAGATCAGTCCTTTCCCCCCACACTTTTCAGCTAGAGCTAACTGGATTTTAGCCAGAAGGTGCAGGTTTTTGAAAATAAAAGCCTTGGGGCCCATTGATATTTACAAAATCCTGTGGGTGCCATCAGGATTTCATTTCCCACTTATTTTTCCTCACTTGGCAGTGGCCACAAATCAAGAGGATGCAGTAACCCAAACCTCATGGAGGTTTTGGGGTCCTTTAACTCCTGTTCTCCACCATGAAGTCCAGCAGGATCTCCCAGTTSCTGTATTTTGCAGTAGATAAAATAGGGCTGGGCACTTGAGCACTGCCATCTGCCCTGTCTCATGGTTAGYAGGCCACTTCTGGCATGGCTTGGGTTCATCAGCAGGAGCTACATTTGATCCCCACCATTACACAGAGGAGTGCAGGAGATGCCCAGACTCTTCAGGCCCACTGTTTCTTTGGGACAGTGAAGTTGCAGGTGGAGTTAAAGGCAGCTGGTTGTGCAGTCTTGTTCYGATCCTGAACTGAGGCATTTTCTTTCTCCTCATAGGAAATGTTTCACAATCTCTCTCACTTCAAAGTGCATCAGCAGGCATGCAGTAGGGCAGGCCTGAGCTCCTTTACGTCCATTAATGATATTCTCTCAGTGCTGTAGAGGTACCATTTGCATTTCATGTTTCTAACTYGCTGACCCAGTGCCTATCATCTCATAGTGTTTCAGATTCAACAGGCCCTAACCATCCTTAAATAAAACTTTCAAAATACAAGCTCATAAGGACATGACAATTTATGATGAGAAAAAGATGAAATCCTTTTCCTCCTTTGAAGACTTTTCAGCATCAGCCAGCTGCAGCCTGAAATTGCCTTTCTTCACAGAATTTCCTGCTCCTCCTCCCTGCCTTTCTGTCAATAGCGCTGCAAGGGTTCACTGGCACCAGCAACCCCACTGACACTGTCTGTTTGACTCTGTTACACAGAAAGGCAGGCGAAAGTGCTCATTGGAGTGGCCTGGAGCCTCTCTTTCCTGTTTTCCATACCAACTCTGATTATTTTTGGGAAACGGCAGCTCTCCAATGGGGAAGTGCAGTGCTGGGCTCTCTGGCCTGATGACTCCTACTGGATCCCCTACATGACAGTYGTGGCTTTCCTGGTGTACTTCATTCCTCTGATCATTATCAGGTAAGTCTGAACCCCAGTCAGCAAGTGTGTGCTGGAAGCTGTCAAGTGGGCAATCAGCTTAATGCTTTAATTTCTCCTAATTCATGACAATTTCATTTCCATAGCTGCTGCATAGCTGATTTGGTTTTTATCACATAATACACGGGTTGTTGTACTTGCCCTGGGTGTTCTCTGTGTGGTATTAACAGCAAGAAACAGTTTTTCTGAAAAAAGGAATTAATCTCTAAGTGTGTCCACTTATCTCCCCAGCTTCAGGCTTGAAAGGTATCTTTATAAATCCAGTATGATTATTTATCCATTATTACAAAAGATAATGTTAGTAGAAGAACAGGAAACTGTACTTAGCAGTAATTAAACTAAAATTAACTTGAAGTGCTCTTAAGCTTCACAGTATTCCACAAGTGTTCCTTCACCAGGATTGGAAAGAAATCTCCAAGCATTGAAGCTGCCAACTACTCCTAAAATATGAACAAATGTAATTCTTCCTGTTTAGTAATAGGAAACCTAAGCTGCCAGCGTTTGAGATTGATTTACCTCCAATCACAAAGACAATCTGCAGAAACTGTATTAAACTGAGGCCAATCAATATTGCAGACTGTGCTTTGTGATCAGCCTCCCTCTAGAGCACTGCCATTAGCTGCTGTTAAACAGAAGTTAACTAGCCATGAGGAGCCACCAATGGAAAAGAGCAGTCCAAATCAGATGTGAAATGGGAGTGAGGCTTCCTAAATGCTTCAAAAATTCTCAGAGCCCTTATTTTTGTTTCTTTCACCTGCAAGGTTAAAATCGTGTTTCTTGGCGTCCATCTCTTGTCAGCAGCAAGAAAGACTTGCTGGGAATCCTTTTTTCCCCAGTAATTTGATGACAGACTGCTTGGACTCTGAGAGAAGAGCTGGTTTTGCAATGTCCCTTGGATTCATCTCTTGGTCCATCTGCTGTTCTAACAAGTGCTGAGCCATGAGTCTCCCTCAGCTTCCTGATCCTTAGTACCCTGGGAGGGAGTGGGATGGGCAGAGGCCAATCTCTTTCTAGATGGTGACAGGACTGACTACATAACCTAAATAAATGCCTTGAAGTTTATTACTGTTTTATCACAGAGATTAAGTTCTGCAGYTTTTAATGGCAACAAGTTTATCTCTGATAGAATCAAAACCATGTGGTGCTTGAACTCATGTAGCTGGATGAGTTTTTAGAACACTTTTTGATATGGATTCAAAATGGACCAGYGTTGCTCCTTAGACAGGAGGGACAATTTTTGCACTTTGCTCATAATATGTCAGTTTGCTAAACCTTCCATTTTTTGTGCCAGATTGCATAGATATAATTAAAAAAAAACTCAAGTAAATTCTCCCTAAAGAAAGGACAGGATGGAGAGAGGAAAAACTACTCCCAAGTTATCCTTCCTAAGTGGGATCATTTCTCTGCATGTTTTCCTGTCTCTGAAAGCCAGCCTAATTTTCAATATTCARAAAATATTCTTGGGAATATGTAAATAAAAATGTGGGTAGATCTGCAGCCCAGCAATAGCAGCAGAAACAACAAACATACACTGCACAGAGGAAAAGCAATTTAACAGCGAGAAGAAATGGCACTAGAAAATTTTGAGGCTGGCTGTTACTGTGGAAGGGGTTCTTTTATGAGCTTTCTCAAATAGGTAGCAGTTGGAAAATTCTAACCAGCATCTGAAGTGTCTCAGGAAAGAAGCCCCACAGCCTCCTCAGTTACCAGTCATTCCATAGGTGTGTGAGACATCTCTTTCACACTCAGACACACAGATTTGCATGGTTTCTGTTACAGACCAACCACTCCTTTTACACGCCATCTCTACTTGTTTGGCAAGAAAAGGCAAGCTACAGAGCAATAAATATTTCAAAGCTGTTGACATTGTGCTCCCCTCCTCCCTGCCAAAGAAGGATATTCAAACCAGATCAGCTCTGTGACTTGCTTTACAGTAAATCCCCAGAAGCAAGAAGGTGATGAAGACATGAGGGGAAAGAAAGGCAGTGAAACTGGCATTTCCTGAGATTGCCCTGACATCTGAGACATGAATAAAATCATCCTGAAAATTCTGTGGCTTTAACCTTAAGCAACATTYACACAAGAAATTTATGGCAGGACAGGAACTAAAACCACTGGTTTTGGAGCCAGGGGCAGTGCAGTGTCCATCACCTGCCCAGAAACACTCCTGGTTTCCACAAATGCTCCTGTGTCCTTGCCAGAAGAAGTCAGATTTTTGACAGGTCCAAAGTGGTGTCTGGCACTGGAAGGAAGGAAGGGAAGTGGTGCAGGGAAGGATTTATTTTGTGATCATTTATTTCTAGCTGTCAGTGATACTATTTTCTTTAGAACTGAGAGGATTTTCTAAAAACCACAGAAAAAGAGGATTAGCATCAGGGCAAGGTCAGCAGAGACATTATGAAAAAATGCCATGCAGTTTTGAAGGAAATGGCTATTTTTTRGAATACTTTTTTGAGTCTCAAGCAYAAAAGGGAAGRTTGCAACTTCCCAGCTGATSTATCTGTAAAACATCTGGCAACATAGCCTGAAAGTGTGACATCTATTTTTTCAAAAATCATTGGAAGTGCAGGAGTTTAAAGCTAATCCACCTGATGTGGCTGCAGCATACAAATACTCTGGTAAGCAGTTTGTGGCTCAAGAACAGCAGGAATGGCTGTTAATACCTCCAGGAACTCGTTTTCTCAGTAAAAGTTTTTGTTCCACCCAATATTTTCAGATGCWCAGGAGGTTTGGTGATAAACAAGATGCTATTTCACAAGGGTGAGAGAGATCACCCTGTGTTGTGTTCCAGTTGTGTGTTCCTCTGCCAAGAGATTATTTATAAAATGAAAGGCGTTATTAATAAATGCAGGAAGGAATTTTGTGATTTTTTTTTTAATTTAATGGCCATTAGCTGAAGATGTTATTCAAAAAAGGCCACAACATAAAAATGGRGAGAAGATGCATAAATATGCAACTGAAAAGTCCGGGATCAGTAGAAGAAGCCATGAATACATAAAAGCCAGAAGCCAAGGCATACACCACACTTAGTGAGGAAGCGAGGCAGGGAAAAAATAAAACCTTTTCTGCAAGAATTCATATTGTTTGCACAGCTACTTTATTTTCTCTGCTGAAGCACTCTGATTTAGCTGCATGGCAGGTGTCTGACGCAATGTGGGACACTGGCTGGCAGAGTTAATTCTTAATTAGTTCTGCTGCCTGAATCTGCTGAAAACCTAACCTCTAGAGCAAAGCAGTTCACTGATGACAGCACATTTTCTGCTGCTGTTTATCTGAAGTGCATACAAAGGATAAAATCTTACTTTTCAGGTGCAGGACTTAATTCCACACTAGATAGGCTGTTTTGGCTGAGCTGTTTTCRCTTGTTACAGTCCAGACACCATCATCTTTTAAGCTTCTCTCATCCAGCCCCCAGCTCTCTCAGCAGAGCTGATTTCACATGTTCCTGACAGCCTTCAACGAACCCACTGGAGCTGTGTTATTCATAACTCTGCAGCCCATGGAATGAATTATTTAGCTGATAACCTTATGCTCACCATGGAAAACCCTTCCACTGACAAGCTAAACCCCCAGATGTGGTGTGAGCAAACTCTGCAGATTCCATGAACCAGAAGAACACAGCACTTYCTCCCCCTCAGCCCCTGCTCTTTTAAAAAATGTATATATAGAAAGGTAATTTATGAAGAAAACTGCAACAGCCAGAAAGATTTTAATACTTCTGAGATCTATTCCTACCGCTTCTTCACAACTAGAAAATCAGCAATCAGTTATCAAAGAGCTTGTGGTTTTTCAGCAAGTTTTTTTATCTGATTATAGTATCAGTGAACAAGACCTGAATAATGAAAATGAAAAGCTRTGATTGGTATTTTTAACCCAAGTGTGTGGATATCTTAGAGAGCTGAAAAAAGTGGAGAATATTTGTTCTTTTCATATTAAAACTTCCCTTGTCCCCACTGTCTCATGGTTATACAGGAGGAGCCACAGATCCTGACTCAGGTATTTCTGTGCAGTGCTTAAAAAAATTGGYCTGTTCCCTCTTATTTACATTATTCTACCACTTCTTCTGCACTTGATATTATTAACCTGTGAAGTCCCAGAAAATTTTTAAAAAGTGATTAGGGAAGGAACCTGCAGTAATTGGTTCTCTGCTCTTCTGGGACAAGTGTTATCAASTGCAACCAAAGCCTTTTCTCCTATTCCAAAATACACCAAGCTCAAATGGTATCTGTGGTTGTTGAATGCCTCTGGGACACTGTTGAACAGAGGTTAAATATGGGTCGAATCAAGATTACACACTGCTCTCCTGCAAATATTTGCACCTGGCCCCTTCAGAACCTTTGATGGGGAGACAGAGGAGGTACTGTGTTCCTATTCTGCATTCCTACTCTGTGCTGAAACATAATTATGTTCTGGCACTTGAGTAACCAGAAATTCAGAGGGTTTTTTTAGCTGTTATTCATGATTGCTAAATATATTTTAATATTATAAATATAATACATAGACATTTACCTGCTATAAATGCACATTCATTTTTTTAAAAATTGCTAAAGCTCCTCTTGAAGCRCAGAGGAAGAAGATATCCATCTGCTGTTTAAAATCCAAACTCCAAAGAGAACATTTGCTTTAGAGCAGCTGAAAAATAATTAGAAGAGAAAAAGCCCCAAAATCAACTAAATGGAAAAATATGGAATAAAACCCAAGGCATTAAAATGAAATAAAAATTAGATTGAATAAAAGGCATTTCTCTGAATTAAATCAAATAAAGGGACTGGAAATGCCATTAATAAAAATACCAAAGGTCATTTTTTGAACCTTATTCAGTGAGACCATTCTTTTTTTTGCCTGCAATTTCCATTTCTAAATAAAAACTCTAGATCYTGTGCATACATTCTAATATCTGCCCATCTCTTCACTTACCCATCCCATGTGCCTGCAATGGTTCATTCAGATGAGGTTASTTTTCTCTTTAGACAAACAGTGCTGTAAATTAGCTGCCATAAAACAAAGCAGCTGCATCTCTTTGCACAAATAAAGTATAAGGAACAATAGGCAACACTGGATGATAAATAGAAATAATTAACRGGGAGCTTAAGTGCACTTTTACCATGGCAAAGGCTCATTTTGCTCRAAAACACCAAGGGCTGTGTGGGACRCTACCRTAGTGCAATTATTTACTTTTAAATAAATCTGCATTTAAAGAGGGGGCAGATCTATAACACTTATGATTGTTAATAGCTTTACCAGAAGATATTTTATTTTTAAAAAAGAGAAAAAAGTGGTGTATGAATCAAAAATACAGATGGGGTGCGATTATTCGCAGTTGCATTTGTGTGACTAACCATAAGTTACATATTTACATGGATTAAAAATGCTGCAATTACCAATGAGGCACATTAAAAAACACTACCAATTAATAGCAGACTATGATGAACATGCCTGTTAAACCTTTATAATTTGGATCAAGTTGAATCGTTTTTGGAGTTGTGAAGAATTGAATTTCTCAGATACATCCATAATGTGAGCCRTATTTTTGTATTTTCCTGCCACCTCTCGAGATACTCATTTTATCAGGGTTAGARAAATCATCACATTTTCAGATGAACAGCATGTCCTTTCTATCCTGTGGTCTTCAAAGCCTGAGCAGCTACTTTTTAGAATTGGATGAATTTTCCATCCAGGTTTGACTTTTCCACCTTAGTACCCTTTCATTAGTCTCTCACCTACAGCCTGGGCTGGAAGACCAGKGCTCTCTGCACTTATAGACAACAAAGAAGCCTGACAACATCCAGACCTCAAGAGCTGCACACCTCATCTCCCAGTGCTTTCAGTGGAGACAAGGGCAAGCAACATACAGGCATGTTACAGGGGTTGGAAAAAGAGCTTTGTGTCAGTGTGTACCACGTGCTTTTACATCTTGACAGCAAAGGCTGGGCAGTTCCATGTCCAAAGGATTAGGATATGGTTGGAATGGTGAAGATGGTTTCCAAACACTCCTCTGAAYACCAGTTTGTCATCTGTTCCCTGCTACTCTTTGCTCATCTGCCACTTCATTTCTCAAGTGAGAATTTCTTTGAGATTTGACCAATCTCAGCATCCTCCTCCAGCCATGTTTTACAAGAAAGAAAGGAGCTACAAATGTATTCTGAAAAAAAGATGCCTTTCCCTCACAAGAAAAATACTTCTTTTCCACGAGAGCCCTCTTTTCACTTCTGTGGCTTTGAAACACACATGCAGTTGTCTGTTATAATCCTATGCTTTAGGTAACATGTTTCTGGAAAGTCCAGTTTCTCAGCTCCATGCCAACATTACTGGGGRAAAAAAAAGGGTTAGGGACTACTAAAAGCTGGAGTCCCAGAGAGATCAAATCATGATTGAATAACTGTGGCTGGCACAAGAGTTGCTCAGAAATTTACCTAGCATGAGAAGTGACTTGTCTTTCCTGACACCCACCCTGCACAGCTTTACACCACCTCTGGCCCACTCCTGATAAAAGAGGCTCCAGTGGCTTCAGCTACAGAGAAAAGAAAGATGAACAGAGGCAAAAACACCCACACAGATCCACCATGTTGGCAGCACTTTCTAAGCTGCTGGATGAAAACAAGAATTCAACTTTCCTCTGGAGTTCTAAAAATCAAGGATTCAAATGAATCAGCATGTAATCTCACATGTGAAATGTCAATGAGAACACAGATGCTGCAACTGTGTCTGGCCAAAGACATGCCCCTACCAGACTCTGCAGCCAAGAGGGCAGGAATTCTGAGGTCAAAGGGAAAGCAAGTGAGAAGCCTGGCTTCATGAWTCAATCCTTATGGCATTTGGCTGAAAGTAGAGTCTGAATATTTTGACTGCAGAGTTAGACCCCTTTTTCCTGATGCTTAAGAAACTCTGAATGTGTTCTGCTGGACAAAGGAAAATCTGCATCAGAGAGGACATTGTCTCAACTGCAAATAAAGAGGTCAGGCTAGAGACAGCAGGCTAGGAAGAAAATAGAAACAGGACTTTTAAGAGTGAGCTGGTAACATTTTTGAGATGACAACAATTATCATTATAATACATTCTGATTCATGGGAACAATCAAAGGAGAAATGGTACATGAATTTTCCACTATTGTCTGTAAAAAGTAAAAAGAAACCCTCAAGTGTATGAGCAGTTAAATAAACAGGCTCTTGAAAAGCCAGGAGATAAAAGGAAAATGTTCAAATCAGCTGGGAGCCAAGCTAGACTTTTGAAGGGATTCAGGAGAGCAAGATGTAGTCAACTGGCAGATGCAAGCAAACCCCTCATGGGGCAAGGAGGTTACTGCTCCACTGCACAGCCCAGACTGCACCTTGAATTTACAGCTCTCACCTACTGAGCCTGGAAACCAGATGGCTCAAACTTCCACAGAAAGGAAACCTCCAAACCTTCATCATTTTTTGAGCAAAATTCTGCCTTTTCCATTGCAAGCATGTCTAGCAATTGAGGGTTCTTTGTATATCAGTCTGAAAGGACTAAGAAAAATAATGCCTCTTCTGATAACAAAATTAAGCCACATAAGACACATTTTTGCCTCTATAAAGCACCCTGAAATTATGTCTTTTTTTGYACCTTTTTCACATAAGGACCACTAAGGTTTATGGCAATTAACATCCTCAAGCAGGATGTGGGTTTAAGCAGCTCTTCATCAAGAAATTATTTTTATCTATTCTATATTAAATCAAAAGAAGTCCAGATTGGCTATTGCATAGGGAAAATCCATAACTAACCAAGGGCATTGTGTGCTGTTTTTATATAYTTTATACCTTCTTATTGAAAGTATATAAACCTCTCTAAATATGCAAATTGTAGTGGATCTGGTTTTGAATTATCTCTTCCCATTTATCTGASTCTTCTGTCCTCCTTGATTTCCACCACAGGACCATGAGACCCAAAACTGACCACTGCTATATTTATTTGCATTTGTCATGGATCTTGCCCTTATCAAATTCCCCAGGGTGAAATTTTATTCACCAGCTTCATACCCAAAAAGTAACAGCAAAAACCAAAGTGTACATACAGCAAAACCAGGTCCCTCCCTTGCTACTCTCATCAGAGCTAGTGATTCTCATCTAGGGCTGATAGTCAGATGGATTTGGTGTTGGCTGGCTCAGAATCAYCAATGAGCTTYTGCCTGAAAGATTTTTGGCCAAATCACTGCATTCCTCTGAGCCTCAGATTTGGCATCTACAAAGCCAGGACAACCATAAGGGCTTGCATGGTGAAAAGTCTTCAAAGCCTTCTGAAAAATACTGTGGGAGAGTCATATCATATTTATTATTATTGTTGYCATTTACAATTATTATACCTATGCWKTCCCACCATCTCTGKGAATTCCTTRCACATAGATAAGTGTRTTCTTAGAGCATAAATGACCTGGATGTCTGTTAAATACCAGCCTAATACCAGCAACTYTTCCCCTTCTGCAGCGTCATATACTCAATTGTGATTCGAACRATCTGGATGAAGAGCAAAGCTCAGGCTGTCATCATATCCAGCTGTCCTGGTGAGTCTCAGCATACCTGGGACTCCAGCTTTGTGACTCAATTCCAGCTGATCCTCACAAACCTGGGAGTGCTTGGACATGCAGTGTCACGTTGGGCCCCCMTCGCTGCAGTGGGAATGGGGTTTCTGTATTTGTTCATTCATAACTCATTTCTACGTTATTTACCTTCTTTCCTTTGACACTAAATTGTCTTTAGAGACATAATAGCAAACATCTGTGAGAACATTTTAAAAAAAGGTAAAAACTACTTATTCTAGAAGTTAGAATTCTTGTTCCTAGAACTTTTTCCATTTCCATCATAGTTTTTTTCTAGCATATACTTGGCAACATTTCTATGTGTCTTCACACGTCCTTGCAAGTCTGAATTTTKCTCAAGATCAGRAATTCCYGGCCACAGAAAGCTATAAAAYGATCTGAGTATTCCATCCCAAGACKACACATGCCTAATACTYCATTAAGAGCTACTCTGCTTACTTTTTCCCCTTTTATTTTGGGTGGCTCAGGTTTTGATTGTCCAACTTGAGCAGACTTGCWGGTGTCCAAATTTCAGGAATTACTGAGGTCCTGACTGACGCCAGGGAAAACGGGATTGTGGATTCCCATCCTGCCTGTCAAGGTACACACTGACACATCCACACACCAGTCCTGTTCCTTCACTAGCTGAACTGTTCYTTTCCCAGGTGGCAGAACCTCCAGTGGCTGCACCACTCGTGGGTTCATCTCCAGGGCGAAGGTGAAAGCCATCAAGTACAGCATTGTAATTATCCTTGGTAAGTGAAAAGCCCCACAGCTGGAAGCTAGTGTGGATGCTGACATCAGGAAGCTGCTTTTCCTCAGCAATCTCTATCATCAGCAGACAAAGTAGAGGGCTTGGAGAAGGAGTTTGACTTAGACACCTGACTTGCCTTCTGATCTTGTCCTTCCCCTCTCTTCTGGCTGATATKTTTCTATTTTAGGTATCTGATATAAGCCTTTAATTAAATTAGATGCACAGTCCCTATTTATGCACAGTGTGCATGARTAAAGAGACAATGTTTAAAAGGAAAAAAGGAAGAGGTCATCTCTTTCCTATCCAGACAGCCAAAAGATTTGGCAACTGAGTTGTCCTTTAGGCTTAGAGACACTGAACAGCGTGTGAGCTGCTGGGGTGGTGTAAGGGAGAGAAGAAGAGGTGAGATGTGCAGCAATTGTATTTGATGTCACAGGTCTGCTGCCTGTCGAGATGGAAAGAATGAGCTTTCCTTTCCCAAATGGCCAGCAGATGACTTAGTGCAGGTGTTCTCTGTCTCCCAGGAAAATGACATTATTCTGATGCAATTAGGAGGCTGATATTCTATCTCAATAAATAAAGGCAGCATCACACAGAGCTTGTGATTAGCTGCCAGAGACATGCAGGAAAGGAACCAAAGCTGCTTACTCCCAAGGGCTGACAGTCATCCCTTGACACTGAAAAAGAGACTGTTTCTCTTTCCAACACTGTGCAAAATTAATATTGGAGAATATTGTGATAACAGCCACTTGAGTAGCTTAGCTCTCTGTCTAGTGGCAGCATCTGCAGACATGAGAGAGGCCAGTGTGATTCATGCTTTTCATAAGCCCAAGAACAGCTTCTCCCTGTCTGAACTTTTCTGCGTGGCAACCAGAGAAAGCTTTTGTCAGACACAACTGCTACTGCAAGGCCATCAGATGTTGAGAGCTCACATGGATGCTCAAGTATTTCAGCAGACCTTGATAATATTAGGCACCCAGCATCTCTTGATGTGCAAACAGATYTGACATCTAACATCCAAGGATTATTTTAAAGCCACACAAGGTTCTACACAGTGAGTGCTATGATCCTCACTCTGACTCTGTGTATTGTTATTTTGCATATATCTGTGCATAGACACCTCCTGTTTGGTTGCTCTAGAAAACAGGAGGGGAGCTTACCTCTTCCTTGCACTTTTAGTGAGCACTGACCTGACTGCCAGCAAAGAAATTGTGATTAATGTGATGAGAAAATAGGCATGGGGTTACTCTGCTGTCTCATCTGGGTCAGGACATGATCATGTGTCTGATTTCACAGTTACCTATACGTTTGCAACCCAGGTACTTACAGTACAGTTACTTGGTTGAGTGAACTGCCTGTCCCTGCATTTCTATGCAAGTCCTGAATCAAAAGCCTTTRTGAGAAGAGAAGGTATAGAAATGGTGAGGGACAGATTAATTCCCTATGCCTGCAAATAAAGCTAGATCTGCAATTAACCTTTTTTCCTTACCACCTCTGAACGAAAGTAGAGGCTTTTGAGCAATACACTCCTCTCTTCCCTTCCTCAAATTCATCTCTCAAATGGCAGTACAAGAAATTAGGAGAATCTTCCTGCACGCTTCATGTGCACAGCACCTCCAGCCAGCATGCCAAATGACACGTTGGTTTGCCATAATGCAGTGTGAAAGAGTGTCATTCCTTGCTCCTGGGTGTCTGAGAACCTTATTTTAATAGGTGGCTGTGACAGGCAGCACTGTCACGGAGCAGCACTCTGCCTGTGTGTRCATTTAGATTGGCTGCTCACTCCAGGGACCATTAAAGGAGCACTTCACTATAACTGATGATGCTTTAACTGGCTACCTATTTACCCTTTATGTGTTGTGTAGTGTGCAGAAGTGCCTCAATATGTCTAGAGGGAGCACTCYAAACACTTAGAGAAACACACGTAATATATTTTATAGGCATTAAAATAAAAATAAAGGCAAATAAAAGCACAATCTAATAACTATTCTCTTAAATAAGATCTTGAATGGGAAGAGGTTTTTTGGGGTTTTTTTGCATGAAAAAATATTTATGTGTTATGACAGTCACTCCATGAGTGTGTAATTACCTCCCTAAATTGCTGAACTATCCAATGTCAAGCTCTTCCTCTCTCTCTCTCTTCTGCAGCATTTATTCTCTGTTGGAGCCCTTACTTTCTTTTTGATATCCTGGACAACTTCAACATCCTCCCTGAGACCAAAGAGCGCTTCTACGCATCTGTGATTATCCAGAACCTGCCAGCCTTGAACAGTGCTGTCAACCCCCTCATCTACTGCTTCTTCAGCAACAGCCTCTGCCCCCCTTCTGAGTATTGCTCCTTTACTGTCACTCTGACTACCCCTAAGAAGGAAGAGAACATGTAAACACAGTCCCTAAACTGATTGACTGGGTTTGACTCCTTTAATTCTGACCATTCTTTATGTTTTTGTAGGGAAAGAAGAACTCAGAGGCTGGGTGGGACTTCCCGGGAAAGGAGCGATGGAGGGCAGGAGATGCAGGTCCTGTCGAAACCAGAATACATCTAGCACAGACAGTGTTCTGCAAAGCCACACTGGCACCTGCCCAGAGGAAAACAGAGCTGCCCCACCAGCCCTGTGCATCATGARGTGGATGGACACCGACTGGCAGGAGCCCACACCTTGTGCATCTTACAGCACGTGTATTTTGGACAGGCACTGCAGCTCCATCAATTGCACASTGCCAGTGCCTGGCTCAGTATGAGGGGTTTGCATGCCTCTGTTSTGAGGCTTCATCTTGACCCTCTGTTTAAAGCAAGCTGTAATCTATGTGCTCCAAACAGAAAAAGTAATTGTAAATGGTGTCTAGTYAGAGTCTTCTCTATTTTTCAGGAGTCACTAAAAGCCATCTACTGCACCATCTGGCTCTTATAACTGATGAAGTGTTTACAAGCAATTRCAGAGCAAAGACCCCAGTTAAAATGAAAATACAGGCACTTTTCAAATGAGAAAAGACCATTGTCACTCTATGTAACTATATCTGGGTTTCATACAGAACCACTTACAAAGTCGTAGCCAAAGAAGAGGGGAATGAAGGGCTGGGATGCTGCCTGCCACATCACCTGGCCCAGCTTCTCAGCTCACACCACCTGCACTGTCCCTGTATCTCTTCCTCCCCTTCCAGGGTGATATTTCCCTGCTTTGCTACCTTGCCACATCAGTGGCACCCCAGCGTCCCAGCAGGACTCACACATGGCACCTCTGGATAGCCATTTACTTCTGGGCTTCTCACAAATGGTTCACCAGTCCCTCCCAGACCCCATGGTACACCCCATGWGCAGATCCTYCCACACTTCTGTGGCAGCAGGATCYRGTGGGGAGCTGCCATGCAGGGCACTTGGCCAGTGCCAATCTAGCTCACCACCCACACGGCAGCATTTCCCTACCCCATACCCCCTGTAAACCATCCCTGTCACTTAARTCATGCAGGGAACCACACACATCTTTGCACAAACTCATAGCTGGAAAAAATCCCAAGYGAAACCACAAAACTCAAATTACATTTAGAATAAAAAAAAATCTGTTGATGGTCCAATCCTGTGAACTCGTTGTAGGTTTCACAGAGGACCCATGGTCAGGCAGAAGTTTGCTGCTGAGTGCCCAAGCACCTGAACATCTCCTTTGCCCAGCCCTCTGAGCATCTTCCCACCACACTGGTCTCAAATGTAAGGAAAAACTTCCATGCAGGTGGGAGGATGATATTAACTTCAATGTTCACTTTACTACAAGGCAACTGGAAGTGTTTTTATTAAAAATGCACTCTAACCAGCTGTATGGCAACTGAGTTTGTTTCCTCTCAGTGAAAAAATTATTCTTACTTAAGTGGACTCAGTTTAAAAAGGGGTTTTTATTATTATGATCTTTTGCAATGAGTTTGTTCCCTGTAAAGCAAGAACTGAATAAAATTTATTTATAATTGTCTATATTACAAAAATACRTTCTCCTAAGTAGGAGATATACAAAATCATGGGGCTTTATGTTCTCAGGAAAATAAATAAGGTATCTCTTTTTATTACCATGTAGTTCTGTTATTTAGACTCTGTGTCTAAATTTTGCTACTGCTTAATTAAAACTATGAATCTGCAGCAGCCTTTACAGCAGCGACCCTGGATAGGCTGTGTRTAAGAACCAAATATTATTTTTTCCCATGGGCATGTAATAACTTTCCTAAAATTGGACTGCTTTGTTTAAGCTTCATAGATTGTAGATTTTAGCTTTTCATCTGATAAATCTACACTCGCTACCTACTTTAGAACAATCAATGGAGTTTTTAGACTTAATACCTGGAAATCAGATAACAYTTCTGAGCAGTACTTTGATTTGCAAATTTAGTATGACTCAGTCCCACTAAAATCTCCATAATATTCACTGGGGTCACCACATGAATTATCCCATCCATCTAAATTAAGCATATGCATGAGTTAATGTAGGAATCTGGACTGAAATAAAGTCATCATTTATTTTCAAAGAAACAGCTTTTTTGTTTCATTCATTATTTTAACTATGTACCATTTACAAGTTTTTCTTATCATTTTTCCTCTGGACATAATTGTGATGCCTTTCCTCATACAAGAATCCTTCRGTTTAAATGGCCTCACACTGCTTTTGTCTGCATCCCTTCCAAGTTTTTAAACACAGGAATAAATAATTCATCTTATTTCCTATGCTGCTTCCTTACTGTGCAAGAAATGGCATTTTACTACCTTTTTCTATTCCCTGCATCTTCTGTTGTAAAGCTGAGCTTTTCCATTAGTCTGGAAAACACTTGCACAGTCCCTCTTTGTCTCTAGGGAGAGAGATTTAGGGAATTTCATCTGTCTCCAGTKAGTTTCTTATTCCTTGTCTGCAACTCTCTCTGCATCTGCTGACTGYTCAGTTGCTKAATGGTGCCGAGTTGTTCTGACAGAGCTCACACTTAGGAGGAGGCAGCAAAAGTCAGTGTSGAGGTCAGACTGCCTGGGGAGGGGGTCTGAGCACAACAAGAGGGCACCCAGCTGGCCTGTCCATGGCAGCCCAGGAGGAGCTCTGCTTTTCAACAGCTTTAACACTTCAAGAAGCATCTGTGAGATCCTTCTGACAGTCCCAGAGTGAACAGAAATATTCATGTGCATGACTGCTRGGACATAAAGCCTTGTATGATGATGAAGTCCTATTTGACTGGAGATTCCTGAGTAGCATAAAACATCAGATCTMCTCAGAGAAGTCACATCAAACAGTGTAGGACTAAGATGCTTTCCAAACTAACACTAACACAAGAAAATATGTATGCTTTCTGTGCAAGTTTCAAATAAAACCTGAATGAGAAAGCTATTTAATTCTTTCGGATATTTTTAATTCAATTTAAAGTTCTCTTAGACCAGATTTCCATCTCTTCCTAAAGGTGTAAAGCAGTATTTTGTCTTTCAACTTGGTTTTGCCTTGGAAATTTCTGTCTCCTCTTTTTGTTTTTACTTTGGAAAAACTAATGCAAGGCAGCAAAATTCAACATTGCCCATTGTGACCACTGAAGAACATCAAAGCAAAATTCTACCTAGAAACATGTTTCAGCCTTCTTGACATTGCCAACCCAGTGCTTAGAGGTGCAGACAGTCCAAGAAAAGAAAAATGTAGCCACTGCTTTGTTGTTTGTGGGTTTTGGGCCCTTTTTGAAAGATATTTTTCATGGAAAAATAATTACAATTTTTGAGATAACACAGGGTGATTTGAATTCCACAGAATAACCAAAAAATTGTTTTTACATATGTCCCTATTTTGTGAGACATAAATGAATGAAGATCCATACTCTACAAGTTACCTTTAGTAGCATTTAAATATGAATTGCTTTAGTGGKAATCAAGCATGTCATTATAGAAGTGGACTTACAAAACATGCTTTTGGAGTATAAGGTGTTGCAAGCACCAGATCCCTCCTAATAGCAGTCTCTAAAGACACATAAGCAGAAGTAAAAGCAAATCTACTATTATTTKAGTTCAAGCCCTGACACTTGAATACCAGAAATCTTTATGCCTGTTCAGATTTCATATTTTCTTGACAATAGACACAAGAAATCAGGAAAATCCTCTCTCAAAACATAGGGCCCTATGAAAAACRTAAGAAAAATAACCCAACTAAACCCCTTACAACACTGGCAAAGAGTTTCTCTGGATATGAGGACTTGGGGTAACTCTGAGCCAAGATAACTGAGAATAGTCACAAATAGGCTCTCTTTACAAGGAATACACTTGCTGATGAGAGGCCTCAAGTTCTGTGTCCCTTCAGAAGTCCTGACTGTCTGTTTGTGCAGATATGCCTCACACAAGAACACAGAAGGCATCACACTACCTGCCACTTCACTTTACCCCCGACAAGGACTGCAGGTACTTTACAGAAATACTTAATGGAAAAAGAACAACAAAAGAAAGAAATTGCAGAAAGCACACTAAAAAAAACAAAACAAAACAATAAAAAACCTGTCTACATATTTGTTGTGGGCACAAATGCCTTTTGTCAAGAGTGGAATCATTCAACAAATAAAAATAAACTGGTGTATAAGCTATCTGTGTGTACCTTCCAACACAGAGCCTTGGTGCTTACAGGAGCAGAGCTTTTAGTTTATTCATCAGCCTTGACAAATGGGATTAATTTGTGGAGTAAATGCAATTTTTAGTGAAAGGTAAAATATACTTCATTTTCTTTAGCAAACKAATTTATTTTACACAGTGTTTAATTAAGATAAGCATTATGGCTGAATGGCTCATTAGATAATCTTTTGTCATTTTTTTGATGGCATCTCATTCTGAGTATGCATAAAATATGGGGGTAGAGGGTTAGGCATACAAACATTAGCATGAATTTACAAATAGACAACTTTAATTCCTCAGACTGAGTTGGTTACAGTSGTACATAATTAGAATCTAAGTTGCTGATTTAGATTCAAGCAAGGCAAATGAAAATGGGTTAAAATTCAGCAACTTTTAATATACTCAGTAAACATGAACAGAGTCTGAGACAYCACACAGAAAGATGATCTTCAGGACCCAAATAGCAGAAAAGTGTTAAGTACAACACTGTGTTAATAATCAACTACATCACTTATGAAAAATTCTGTTGTAAATTGGGAACTCATCCGCTGGAAATGTCTGAAGAGAAGAAAGCCTTGAGCATCCTTAGCCAGAGGATGGTTACTGACACACCATAGCCAGTGGGTCAGGGGGCTAATGCAGTCTCCACAGGCATCTGGTGAAGCATTTGTCAGAGCTCTGAGACTGTGTGAGTGTCACTGTTGCTCTCTGATGAGACTGCTCAGTGTTAAACAAGAGAAAGAGGGARCATGGAAAAGAACAACCTGAGCTTTTAGTTTGTTGAGCCTGGGAAGCTGAAAAAGGGGTATTTCTGCTACYTTTTAAGACAATAATGTCAGTGGGAAAAGAAGGAAAAGGAAAAATACTACTTAAAAACATAAGTCTGCAACAAACCCTGCCACCTGGGATAATCTCACTATGAATAGATTTGAATAAATTCATCTAATACAATGATCAGCCCACCCAGACCTTGTTGCATGGGTTGGAAACAAGCTTTTRTGTTATTAGAGAGCTTTACTAGTTYCTGCTATGGCTGTTTACTGAGATCTAAATCCACAGCAAGGCAAGGTTTTCTCTACAAGCTTTTCAAGGGGACCAGTTGCTCCTCTCATTTTGGATGTTGTTAATGGCCCTGCCTCTGTAATGGTGCAGTGAGGAGACCTAATATGAATAGTATCAAAGGGGACTTCTATTTGGAGAGATAATATCCTCTTAAGTCAAGTTGAGAGAGTTAGAAAAGTCAATGAACTTTCAGGCAGGAACCTGCTCTCCCCACTGCTGCCCTGCCAACTCACATCACAGGTTTCAGGARAGCACAAGGTAGCAGCTGGCCTTTCTGCTTGTGTTCAGGCTTTCAGGCTGCGATCAATACTGATGAGAGCAGAGATGTACAAGCAGTGGTCTTTGAAGTGTAATTCTCTGACCTCTGCCCAAGACACTCACACTCTTTGGTCTGACATGACAACCTCGTGCTGGAGCAGCAGCCCATGGCCCCACTGGTGGCTTGCAGACAGCCTGGATCCATTCACCCCTGTCTGGGTTCCCACTCTACTGCCTCCACACCTGCTCATGGCTTTACARAGAGGTGACTAAAAGCCTGTAATTGCATAAGTTAGGTTTGGAGTGACAGCAGAACTCAGCCTCCTGGGCAGGAAAGACTAATGCCRAAGGGAAAAATTCTTGTAACTGTAAATTGAGGAAGTGTCCTTAACTTAAAGGATTTGAGTCCCTTAAATGCTTTRCASAGAAAATTAAAGATAAGTCAGACTCCCTTGATCATGCTAAAAGCTAAAAGGCACTTCACAGAGTTTCTAGGGAGTGAARGGAGACTTTAAAGCCATCAAGTAGCAAAATATCACCAAGTCCCATTTGGATCTCATGGCTTAATCTTCCCATTGGGAGGATTATTCCAAGAGAGTTTTTTAAATCCTAGACAGGGGAATTACTGATTTTTATATAAATGTAATGTAGGTTGAAGAGGCATGCTTATTTTTAATATGGCACCAAAATAGCAATTTAAAGGTGACTCAGCATTATGGTGTTTAGGAGATGCCGTGGGTGTCAGATAATTCATAGGGGAAAGTCAAATGTCATCAAACACTTGGCAATTCCCAGAACATTCCCCAGAGAATGGGCTGGTAATATGRGACAAGGTATAGGGTTATCTGGAAATAGTTATTATAAATCAAGCTCTTGCAGCAAATTATTATTTTTGAGAGAGAATGCATGAAGASAACATTTGCTGGATCAAATGGAAAAGAGAACACTTCAGCATCACCATGGCCTTGGCCACAGGGTTGAGCAACATGCTTAAGCAAGGTCTTCATGTAGCTTCTCAGATCCAAAATCCCCAGGGCTATAAATAAAGAGACATTTCCTGACTTCTACTCCCACATAGTGTCCAGCATCCACTCAGACTCATCTCATTACTCCCCATTCTAGAAAAAAGGCTCTCACAGAGGAGCACCCTGGAGCTGTGCTGTGATTTAAGCCCGGCTGGCAACTAAACACTACACAGCCACTTGCTCACTCCCCTGCCACACTGCCCCAGTGGAACAGGGAGGAGAGTCAAAAGTAAACCTTGCAGGGCTAAGAACAGCCCAATAATTGAAACAAAGTAAAATAGCATAATAGTAATAGCAGTAAATTGAAAGAGAGAAAGAGAGAACTCCCAAGAAAAACAAGTAGTGTGTGGTAGAGTTGATCGCCATGTGCTGACCAGTGTCAAACCCCATCCCCACAACCAGTCATCCTGTCCAGGTAACTSCCCCAGGTTAAATATTGGGCATGTCACTCTATGGTATGGAGTATCTCTTTGGCCAGTTGGTGTCAGCTGCCCTGGCCAGGCTCCCTCCAGATTYGAGTGCACCTGCTCAGTGGTCAAACAGGAGACACTGACCCATCCTYGACTCAGGTAAGCACTGCTCATCARCAGCCAAAACATCAATACCTTATCAACATTATTCTCATACTTAATCCAAACCACATCACTCTACCAGCTACTTCGAAGAAATTAACTTTATCTCAGGCAAAACCAGGACAARCTGCCTCTGCTTTCACAACCCTCTGCAGCTCCTCCCCTCGTTCTTAGCCTATCTTCCCTCCCACACCAAGATTTYCATGTGGCTTGGGGTTTCTTGTTGAGTGTGTAAAAATGTCTGCATTCTCATGAAAAGGGAAAAAAAGGGAGGAATTTCATGCAAATTAGTCTAACCTGATCCAAGAGGGGGGAAATGGGTCTGCCTCAGTTTTCTTAAAGAGCACTACTTGGCCAGGGAGAATMWCTGGAACACACACCATACTGCATGRCTACAGTAAACGCTCATTCCAAATCCCARAGCCGTGGGTGAGATACCTAATTAMCAATATATGGAGGCAAGCTGTTGAAATGGCTCACACAGGGACTCAGTGAGATATCAGAAAGGGCCTGGTGGGAATTCTGCATTCCACACTTCAACCTGTTTAATATTTGGAGCCAGTTTCTCTGTTTATGTATCTCAGCAGGTCTTTATCACCTTTCATTGAAGAGATGGTGGGTTCATTAGACCAGGCCCACATCCATATATTGAGGAATGCAAGGGTGAGCCATTCTGAACCATGATCAATCATCAGAAAACAGGCTTAATTTAATTTTATAATTATGAGAATAATTGCAGAAGATTTGTAGTCTAGCCAGCTGGAGACTTTGCAAAARCCTGAAGGCAATTAAGCTGCTGTATTTTGAAAGTATCTAATCAATTTAATTTCTTTTCTTAGATAAAGCAGCATGAACTTCAGTTTGCATTGTTGGAGGTGGCCTGTTGGGTGATGAATAAATATTTCTGGTGGATTAACCCAGCCCTATCACAAGTCAGGAAGATCCTTTTTGCTGGTTGCAGTAGGAGTTGATCAGGCTCTGTTCAGGAAGAGCACAAGACCTGTGTTTACATTTACTATTTCRGGCAGGACTGAACTGATTTAACTGCCACCTCAAAACAAACTGACATTTAAAAAACAGGTTGCAGAGACTCCTTTTCAGGTCGGCCAAGCAGAATGCAAGGAGAAAAATAGTGCACACTGACACAGAATAATCTAACAAAACACCTAAGAAATGGGATGGGAGGGACCACTGAAATGGTGACAGAGAGGTAAAACAAGTAATGCTCACTTCCYATTTCACAGGTCATTCCTATTTATTGAAAGAATGTCCTGATACCCTGCTAAAATACAGTGTATTCAAATTACACTAGAGACAGGAGAGACAGGAGTATCATACAATACCAACAGTCTTGAAACAACATATATTTGATGACAGTATGGGACACAAATCTTTCCAGGATTTTTGCACAAACCTCAGACATCTTCCTGACATTTTTATGGGTTTGGCAGTGGTATAACATAATTCCTGGATCACCAAGTATGCTCAGGATCATCAAGTATCTATAGGAACTAAAGGCAGTCACAGGGAAAATCCAACTCTCTCTAGTCAAGATCAGAATTCTGATGAATTTCACTCCCTCCCACCGCAAACTGGGATTAAGCAGCATAAAATCCATGATTGAAAAGTCCCAATAGACAAAAAATCCTAAACTCAGTAAAATGTGCTACCCTGCCCTCAGACTGTGGCAAAAAGTCATAGATAGTGGGCTTGGAGTATTTCACAGGTGCCACTCTTTTCATGGAGAGTTTGGGGATTCATTGTCRTCTTCTCTTTCATCTTCTTTCTCATCTTTTCACCCTGAAGAAACCCTGGTTTCTGTGGGGTGACTTGTACCATGTGCTTGTGTCTGCAGCCTGAACCCCAGACTGCAGGGAGAAGGAATCAGACTGGAAAAAGCCCAGGAAATACTTACTCATGGTTAAAAGCCATGTCCAAGSCCATCATTTGAGTAGCAGACTCTTGTGCATGTATGAGGCAAAAAGTCAGGGACCACAGTGTCCTGGTCATTCTTATGCACAGAGCCAGTTTAGGTACCTCTTGCATGCTGCTGCACCCAGCTGYATCCTATACATTGCATATATACCACCCTTCTGTCTAGGAGACAGTCACACTAACTCTGACATCTGTCTTTTTAGTCATGTAAAAGCTTTTGGAAAAAAGCCTCAGCATGCCTGATTGCTTTGCTGTTTGTTCAAARAGAAGGTGAGCTTCAGGGTAAAAGTGCCCTAAGTGCTTGTCTCTGCCAAGACATKCTCATTTAAGATTAAGAGTACAGTAGTTTGATTTAAATATTTCTATGATGCAATAAAAGCTGCCCACCTCTCCATTTCTGCATCACAAAGCTAATATGACTCAGRTAATTAACTCAAAGACAAATGATTCTCAAGCTACAGGACATTCACCAGTGGAGTCATTAAACCATTTAAACACAGAACCASTGCTCTATTGACTGACAATCTTTATATGATTAGCTGAATTCATTTCATGATCTTTACAGCCAGCAGCACAAAATACGACTGCAGTTTCCCAGTTTTCTGAATTGCTACATTAGCTGCCTCTGAAGTTTGAATCACAAGGATTTGTGAAGCTTCTGCTGTTATCCATTATAGTGATTTATGGTTCATACTATTTCAGGTGGCATACCTGCAAGCAGAGACAGAAGTGGCACTTCTGCTCTAAAGCTGCTTTTAAGTTCTTTAAAGCATTGCTGAAAAGCAGAGGGAAAAAATAAAAGACTTTTCAATAGAGTGACTATCAAGAAAGTTTGTTTACTACAACCCACAGCTACAATCAGAACTGCAGCATGACATTTTTGCATACCAAACCCCCCCATTTAGGGCTTTCTCCTGCCATCCCWTTGCAGCTTCATAAATCCCTAACAGTGCATCAGAAATTCTCCTGCCMCCATGTTGCAATGTGCTGAAATCCAGAGCAATCCCACACAATCCCTGATGGAAAGGGGTCTCCTTTCCATCCAATCCTCCAGCTCCACTTGCTATAGAGAAAAGGGACAGGAGGAAATGCAGGGGATTAGTGGGGGACAGGCAGAGTTGGTGCTCTCTGCCAGGACTGTGCAGGCAAAGAGGGCATTGAGGAATCACCTTCCACTGAAAGTCCTTTCCCCAGGGCTCTTGCAATTGCTTTGCTACTAAGTGTTACACAATCTGAACCCTGCAGGCAGACAAAAAAAGAAAGTGGAGAAATATCATATTGATCTGATTCACTATACTTATCAGTAATTTGAAAACATAAACACTTCTGCTAAGCTATGCAGATGTCGAACAGATAAACACTGATGGGGCTGAGTGTTCACAAARGCAGGACAAGGGCATTCAGTAAATTAGTCCTKTACAAAAGGTGTATGAGTGCAATCAAACACCAARCTATGCACCAAGGGGAAAAGAATGCCCCTCTGTCTAGAGAAAGTGGTGCTGTGGATGCAAAGCCCAAGACTAGAAAGGGACTAGAGATGATAATAATAATGAACAACAAAGCATGARCTCCCAGTGTTATCAGGAGATCAAAGGAGATCAGGGAAAAGAAACAACGGGTCACTCAATTACCTTCCACACACAATGGGAAGGACAGACATTAAAATCACACCTTTTTCAAAAAGCTTTTACAGGTTTTGTGTGTTTTTAACTGGCGGAGGGAATTATCATGAGGAAGAAATAGTGGATTCCTCATCGTGGTTGTTTTCTTATCAAAGCTGAAGAGCTTCTCTTTCATGAGCTCAGTTCAGCAAGCCTTCTTCAGTTTATGGTATTTGAAAAGCAGAATTATATTCTGCATGGCTTTCCCTCATCCCTTCTAGCAATAGTTAGCCATAATGGATAATGGAAGAAACAAAGCTAAAATGGTTGTCCAGCTTCCAACATGATTTTTGCATCCTTAGTTTGGGATAGAAACAAAATAATGATTTTTAATGTAGAATCAAAATCAGTCAAGTGCCCCAGTACATGTCTTTTAGGACATGTTGAAGTAGCACAGGGAAACCAGTGACTGGGTGAAGTCTGGATAAAGCAAACTCCTAATTTCATCCCAGCAGGACACATAGCAAACAGAGCATTTTAACAGAAGGGATGAACAAGACAGTGGCTGGGTAGCAGGAAGAAACTCATGGGACTATGAAGGAGATGTCCTGTTCCTGTGGCTGTCAATGAAAATCTGCTGTTGAAATCAAAAGGAACACACAGGCATTGTTTAGTTTATCTGGGAGAAAGACAGAATTTGGACAACATTGTTGATACTATTTAAGCACTATTGAGACAGTTACCTTATGAGAACAGGAATAATATATTAAAAAGAGAGCTAAAGAAAAGACTGTGAAACCAGGTGCCTGAATAAATGATGCTCTTCTTTACATTAAGTTGGGTGATTTGGTGGCACTCCTATCTATTTTGTCCCATGACCAAGGAGCAAAGAGAACTGKATTCAATGAGGAAGACAACTACACTTGTAAGCAATCACTACAAATGCATTATCTTAATTAGCACATCAGTACCTGGAATTCATCACTCCTCTSTAACACTTAATCAGTTTAAATCTTTGTAAACTCTTAAATGCTTTCCTGAAATGAGCAGCACCTGCAGTTACTGTAGCTCTGGGTGGATTTCAGATTAAAAATATCACGATTGCTATCTTTGGAACTGAAAAATATCACAGAAAAGTGGTGAAATACCACTCCCTGCAACATTCATCTGTGAATGAGTGCCCTGTCATATATTGCTTTTGAGTSTGTTTCCTTTTTCCTTTTCAGATAAACCCAGCCAAGATCACAGTACTGGCAAAACAGGGTGTTTGGGGAGATGTTTTCTAATCCCTTTGTGGATGTCAGTTCCTCCTTTCCTCTTCTAGCAACTGTCCTGGCTTGGTGTAAATCTTTGCATGTGGTTTTTTGCACGTACCAAGTAGGAAAAGAGTGATATTACATTTTCACAGCGCTGCACAATGATTTTACCAATTGCAGTTTTAATCTGCAATATGGACTGCTTTTGGCTCTACAGCTGAGTCACTGTGACTGCTTGGATCTGCTTTTGTAATTTTGAGAAGGATTTATTTTTCTTGAAAAAAAAAGAAGTGCAGGGAGGGAGGAAAGGACTAAACTGGCTCATTGGTGCTTGGCAAACATCTGAGTCTTTTTCTCTTGAATGGAGGATTAGTGGGCATTAATCCTTCCTGAAGGCAGTGTATTCAGCTGATCCCCATGGGGAGCATGGTCCACTGTGACTATTGAGATGTACTGCCTCAGAAAAACTTGACAACTGCCCTTGTCCAAGTGCCAGGATGCCTGTAGCCAAGCAGCAATGGGCCAGGCTTCCCCTTGAGAGAACCCTGGCACTTAGACCAGCAGGGAAAAATCTATTCCTTCCATGGCTCCAAAACCAATACTGGACTCCAGTGTGCTGGAGTTATCCTCAAAAGACAGGGTCTCTTTAAAAGGACCTGTATACCTTCAGCATCTCATGTGTGGGAGTGCAAGCACTGAGCCTACAAGCATCAGAAAAGCCTGGTAGGGATCATCACAAGAGATAACCCCTATTAATARTCCATTCAATTTTCATCTCAGTTTTTTAAGGTCCAAAATTGGAATCATACAAACTAATGGCAAAGCTGTAGTAGCAACAAAATACAGAAGTAAGCCTGTTTTCATTATTCCTATTTGGAACAGGGAAGCAATATTGTGACTGTTCAAGGGTTTTTAAAATAATTTGTGTTCAATTGCATCCAGGCTTAGTTCAAATATATTGCTCCCTCTTCACCTTCAAGCTCAGATGGTGGTATTTTTTCGTTCAATGAGACAGATGTGAAAATAATTCATTACCTGATACAATACTGGAGGCTGAGGAAATGCATTTATGAATGCTTTTGGGAATTTGTTTACATGCACTCATTCGTTGTCTGTTTTACCCAGACTGAATGTCCTTTTTTTTATTCCTAAACAAGGTACATTCGGAGACATTTTGAAGGTTGGTTTAGCATTTCTCAAATGTCACCTAAACTCTGACTGATAAAATTGATCTAATTTCTTTCTCATCCTCCACCACAACAAACTCTTAGCAACTTATTCACTTACAAATTCTTCGGGCCATAGTCTCTGCAAACTGCAGATATCTAGAAACAYGAGCAGAACCCTTGGCTGTGATGGAATAAATCCCACTTCCTTGTTTTCCTTTGGTTTCTTCTTTATTATTTCCATAGAACGTAACAGGGCAGACAGTTCCACCTACATCACTTATAGACAAGGGTGCTGAGAAAGAAGGGATGGGCATCCTGTAACAGCTGACAGCTTGTTAGACCTTTGGGCAGCAACTCTCCATGGAGTTTGAAGCCAATGGGTTTCCTCACAGCTGTTGGAGCCAGTCTGAATCGAAGGTGTCATRTCCATCAGGCTGTCTGAAAGAAAACTTTATTCTTTTTAGGGCTGTTTTTAGCCAGATCGTTTCTGAGAACCCCTAGCATGCTGGGAGGTCATGGAGACGTGTTGTGGAAGACAGAGGGAGGTCAAACTGCAGCAGCCCTGGCAGCTCAAATCAGCACCAGGATCACTGAAAGGGTGCACATATCCATGAGAAAAATTGCCCGCACACTATCAAGCCTGATGAGACACCTTTAACTGACAGAAAACTGGAGGCACCAGTAGCAAACTCTTCATACTCCACAAATTCCAGCCTCCATCCCACACAGGGTGGTTCTGCCAGTGATTACAAGGTCTTAACCCTGYAGATGCACCAAATGAACAAAGATATGGGTGCTCCAGGTAAGACCTGTCTCAGGCAAGCCTGCATGTTGACATTTTTATATTATTTGAAAGTAAACATAAATATCTAGGTTTGTTAGGCTGAAAGTTGAACTTCACCTGAACTCTATGGTTATGTTGTGGAAGTTGAAGGATTGAAGTGAAATCTGGAGCTAACAGTCTGAACTTTAATAATAGTTAGGCTAGACTAAGCTAGAAGCTTAAATATTACTTAAAAATTAATAGGTAGAGTGGAGAGCYCCCAGGTCATGTATATGRACTRTAACAGATGCATTACAACTGCAGAATCAGCTGGAACTTYCACCAAATCTGRCCTAAGGAAGTATGAAGACRRCAACTTTGCAACATTTGGTAACAAGACAGTGAACCAATGAAGAGTGCTAACACTSTAGACTGTAATTTATCATATAAYCCATACTGTCACGTGAAGGATGAGGAGTTCACATTGTAAGGGTATAATTGGCCAGGGATTTCTTTCTTTGGGGTCCCTCTTTAGAGGCACCTGGATTGAGCTACCAAAGTCTATGATTGGTCTGTACCAAAAACTTAGCTAATGGAGATGAGAGCCTGGTGACAAAACTCATCTAACACTGCAAGACTAAGGCAGAGTCAGGCCCCAGTGCCACTTCAGACGTCCCCAAAGTGAGCCTCTCACCCTGTGACCAGACCAGTGCACAAGACACCAGCTGGTGGGTGTATTGCTCTGGCTACACCAGAACTTCCCACCACAACTCCCAAGAATGAATTCACTGCTGACAAACCTRCACTGAGGATGGGGAGGTTTGGTCCAAAGACTTGTGAAACCGCTGRTCCCCACAGTTCAGCTATTTATGCTTGCCATAACACATCTCTAGTAGTCCAACAACAGCAGGTCATCACCTTTGCAAGAAAAGAGTCAGACCTACCAGGTGAAACMCTGACCTTGAGCTGACTTCTTTGTGTGTCAGTACAGATGTGGCAGGCAAGATGAAATGAAGCTGCCTTCCCAACATGTCAGCATCCATCCAAAGGTGTACTCAAGTAAGCTGGCCCAAAACAGATGAGGGGAGATGCTCAAACTCCAACTTTCACTTATTCACACATTTATCAGAAAAACTCAACTCTCACAACTGCTCCTGCAGCAAATTCCCAAATAATAYATCTTTTGCTGCTGAACGTGACTTTGTTTTATTTGGAAAGATCAACCACAATAATCAAGCTCTGAAATACCAGAGTGAAACAATAGGAGGATGAAGGGAAGGAAGGCATTCAAAKTTACCAGAAGGAAAACTGCAATTTTCCAATCAGCTCACGAACCAGGGTTCATGACACTCTGACAACTAGAGCTTCAATCAACCTGCAAAGTTATTTAATCTGATTTGCTGATGAGATGAGGCCAAGCCTTCCTATTCGTTCTGCTCCTTGATCTAGTGCTAAGCACACATATTGCTGCAGCTTGTGCCATCCACCCCTGCACCCTTGGGACTCTCCAAGAACAAGTGTGCATACAATGCCTGTTACCCTTTGGTGACAGCACAGAAAAATCCTTTTTTTTTTTTTACAAGTCAGTGCTGGTCTAAGCAGACCAAATGAATTACCAACAATACAATAATGATAAACAGCTTTACCATGGCACAACTTTAGAGAGAAGGAGGCTGATATTGTCTCTGTAACTATAATTACATAAGTGGCATGTAAAGCAGCAACATAATTACAGCCCACACTGTAACTGTGCCTTGGAATTGCACAAAATTGACAGAAAGWAAACAACAAGTAAAAGGTCACAACAACACATGCTGTTTCCAGGTGAGATACAGTCAGGTACCATGTAAAAGACCAACAAGAAAGGGTCAAGAAAGAGAATTTGCCATGGAGAGGTCAGATCCCGGAAGATTTGGATCTGTGCCACACTCCTCTCCCAAAAGGGAAACTCTGAGTTTGAGTTTGGCAGCTCAAAACTCCCACAACCCTTGTTTAATCCAGTCCAAATGACGGCAGTGTTGTTCATTCCCTACTCACCTGCTCTCCTCATCTGCCAGGCAAGGAGGGAGAGGAGGAAGGATCATGAGCACATTCTAACAGGACAACRTTGCTCCTTGCTGGCTGCACTTTTCAAAGTGAGCCAAAACCTGGCCTTTCATACCTTGGATCAATGTAGCACCAGCAGAGCTCYAATTCAGACAGGTACATAAAATTGCAAGTTTATCCCACCTATTACCCTTTCTACAAAAGGTCATGCTACCATGTCTCCAACCCCATCCTCCCGCATTCCCCTGGGACATTTGCTTCAGGGGGATAATGTTTAAGAGCAGGGACACTCCTTTGATATGGTGGCATGAAATTAACTGCATTGTCTGTAACAGCACTGATGCCAAAAACACTTTTAGGTGTGTATTTGAAAAGAGACAGGCTGAGCACCAAAATGCAAGTTCAGTCCATTGGTASCAGGTACCGAACACTGAGTTGTCTGCCCTGGGGGAGCCCCTGCTTCTCCCGCTCCCTTCCAGCCCCCCATCCACAGCACACGCTCTACCCCTGGCTAAACATCTCCCAGAAAGTAAGGAAACCCCKAATCTTGCTAATCTGAGAGCAGAAGCACAAAAGCAAGAGCAGGRACACTTCAGGCAGCTCACTAAGAGGCTCCATGCAGGGCTGAAGGAAAATGGTGCCAACCACACATCTACAGAAAATCCTATCAGCCTCCTCTGCCAGCAGCTATTTTTGCTTTGCCACGTAGACTGTGATTTGTACAGAATGCTCCAAATTTAATCCTCAGATTTCTTTGGGACAGGGATGTRCTTTCCTAGAGGTTTGTTGAGCTCGCACAGTCACCAGTGTTGATGAAAAGCATCCAGAAAGGGCCACTATCCAAACTGRTGCACCTTAATCCACAGAGCAAGAGGGTCAGTTCCACCACAGCTCAGCTTCCTCRGCTGGAAGTGAGTCCAGAGCAACAYGAGCAGAAGCATGGCTGTAAGAAGCAGATTTCTTCACTGAACTTTAAAGATTAGATACCTTTATGAGGCAATTTTTGACCTTCTGAAAATGTCATTTTTATTCATGCAAGCAATTTGTAACATGAAAGTTTAAATATTATTGGGGGGAATCCTTTGTCCTTTTCAAAATGCCGTTATATTCATCAAGATACACATATTTGTTATTTATATGCCTCCTTTTAATTCTGCTTTACTGTAGGACTGAAAGCAAAGTTCACGACCTTTAACTACACTTTGAATTCCTCTTCACTTGCATTGCCTCAAGAATTTACACCACACTGAGCTTGCTGCGAGGCTCTGAGGCTGTTTCTTTACTTTCTTTGAAATACTTTTCTTGTCTGGATGGAGGAACCAGGGCTGTGCTTCCCAGCCCCCTCTCAGTTCAGACAAGAGCCCCGCACTCCTGCAATGTCACCAGCCCTTCTCAGGGCTGTGGCGTCTCTCTGCCCTCCCTCACACTGACAAAGAAGGGTTAGGGATGCAAAAACCTCTGTACAGATGCACACGAGGTGGCTTTTCATTCGSCAGGGCAGGATACCAAGGCTGCTGCAACTCAGAGGCATTACCTACCTAAATATTCGGGGCCAGGGCTGCTGCAGCTGCTTTGCCTTTGTCATTTGAGCTATTGAGATGAAAGCTTTACGCCTCTGCTTTTATGGCAGCTACAATCTTTAAATCCCTGCCTGCAGGGTCGATATGCTCCCAGCCCCTATACCCACCCCATCCTGATTTGTACACAGGCAGCAACACCACGTCAAGGAGCATCAGTGCTGCAGGTCTCAGGCTCACTCCTYGGTCCCAGCTGTAAACCAGCACTTGAAAAAAGAGAGCACTCAAATCAGCCTAAATCCAAAGGAAAACAACTATTTCCAGACTGGCARAATTCCATTATTTTTGCATTTCCATTTAAAGTGAGAATTCTTTTCTGGGTTATATATTAGCATCTCATCTAGTTATACGGCTTACAAGGGRAAAAATATTGACATAAGAAATTTTACACTGAAATGAGCTATGTTTCTGCAGTTACCTGAGTAAAAACATACGGAGAATATGAAAAGGCAAGAAAAGCAATTTTCTAGAGCTCTGACATACTGAATTTATACAGATAACAGCATATGAAACATYGAACTGAAAGCAAACCCCAGCTACTTTGGACCATGACTAAGTACCCTTGGATTGAAGTTGATGATGTGAATTCCCTCAGTTCAGYGTTTCCAAATTCCTTGTTGTGCTGAGCTTCATTCCCAGTCAATTAGCAAATGCTACACTGTGCTGCCAGGTAACAAACTGACAGCAAATAAACAGTCTCTCAACCAGACAACTGTAATTCAGGTCTTCTAGGTGCCAGGTATCCTTGATGAGCAAGATCCCAGAAATTCCTTCAGGCCTTTGCAAAATAGGAGGGCACTGGATCTGTCCCACTCCATATGGTCTGCTACTGAGCACTGAGTCATGTTCAACACATCAGTCATTATTTTTTCAGCACTTCAGTGTCTGGGACAACAACTGCTAAAATCTTACAGCTCYGTACTAGGGAGGTTTAGATTGAATACTAGGAAAAATTTCTCCACCAAAAGGGTTGTCAAGCAYTGKWACAGGCTGCCCAAGGAAGTGGTTGAGTCACCATCCCCAGAGACATTTAGAAAAGGCATAGAAGTGGTGYTTAAGGACATGCTTTAGAGGTGGATTTGGCAGTGCTAGATTGGTGGTTGGACTCAATGATATTAAAGCTCTTTTTCAACCTAAAAATGACTCTATGATTCTAAAACACTTTTGCCCAGGATAGACACAGCTGACCAGTGGCAGGGTGGCCAGTCTGTATCCAGTACCTGTCCTTCTGGGTGATACATGTGGCACCTACCTACAGCATYACAAAGCCTGCTTGCTTTGTTTAACACAACCATATACCATAACAAAAAGACTTATTATTCCCATACTTCCTAGCAATTATCTCCTGACTTCTCTCCAAATCTCTGGCTATTTAAGATGAAGACCAGAAGTTTTCTCTTCTCATATTTGGCACAGTTCAATCACTTCACATTTTGTTCTGGATTTTTATACCTATGTCAGTGTTAGCTGTTAACAACACATGAGATGGCGTAATGTTGTTCTCTCCCTTTTTAGCCATTCCTGCAGTCTAAGTCTTTCCTTTACAGATCACACAGTGGTTTTCTTCCATCTGAGGAAGAGTAGGGGGGAATGCTAAATAAAAATAACAAAAATCTTTGCCTTAGACAGGATATCTCAGACACAGATACAGCTCCACCCTACAATCAAAGCTCATGTCCTCCACCTGTGTGTGCACACTCAGGCTGCTCAGGTGATGACCTGCTATGTGCCTTATTTATCATGCACCTCTCTGTCTCCTCCTAATCAAAACTATCTGAAAATAAGCTTGATCAACTGTCATGAAACATCCAGCATTTTATAAATTATGGGAAAAAAACTGTCTGCAGCTTTCATATGGAATTTCTCTCCTTGCAACAGGAGAGCTCTCAAGCAGAGCTGGTGAGGTATTCAGCTGTGGTCAGTTCTCTACCCAGSACACATTCACAACCTCAAAATGTTTATTTTCACAGATATTCAACTTAGACATCAAAACCAGTCCCCACTTTTCGTAGTTTCAGGCTTTAGGGTATGACTTTGTAACATACAGCAAGTATCCTAGAGGGCTTGCCAAAGGTTTTCCAGAGTGCATGTTCCCTTCACCTTCATCTCTCAGCTCTTGGCTGCACATGTCTACACATAATTTGCACAAGCACTTTAAATTAGCTTTRATTTCAGCAACACTAAGCATTATCTTGACCTGTTCCTATATCCTGTTTCCCATAAAGCTGCAGGAATGCCTCAGCTACCCAAAGGAGACGATGGAGGAGGAAAGGCAGCAGGCCGTGCTTTCTGGCAGCAGCAGTGGTTTTTGGAGCTGCTGACACTGGCTCTGTACTCAGAAGCAGGCAGCTTTCAAACTGTCAAAGCTCTCCARAACAATTGTCTGGCAAAATGTACTCTGAGGACAAAGCATGAGGGTACCATGAACAATGCTCTGATCCAGCACTGTACCTAACAGCAATCCACTATTTGGGTGCTCTTGGACCACACAGCACATGTGTGCATGCCTAGACCCTGAAAAACCCACAAATGTGTCAAAGTTAATCCCTTCAAAATTAGCACAAACCAAAATTAAGGTGGTATGTGAAAGTTAATTTATTCATTCTTTCTACATGTGGACATTACGTGCCATAGAACAGAATTACTAACACAAAGTATATTTGATTTATAGAGCACATGAAATAGTGCTACCCTGATTGATTCGGTCTCATTAGTTAATCTTATCTCAAATGTTCAGTGCATGGCCACATACCTTCTTTACTCCATGCTTTTCAGATGTGCCACCTTAGATTGCTATTTCATATTTACCATCACATCACAAATTTGCATTACACACATCAATGAAATTATGTATCCAACACCCTCGTGAGGAAGCCCATCCTTCCATCTCTATGGACACAAAAGAAGAGTCTTGGATCACCTGACCTAAAATGATAACTTTCCCATCAAATTTCCTAGTGGCTTCATGGACAGCCACAGGTGCTCAGACTTTTACAGAAGATTCCACTTGCATCAGTGAAGGGGCCTTAACTGGGAAAGCCTTGCTCACTCTTTAGTTTGGTTGACTTAGTTAAACTATCAGCAGATAATAAAGGGGATAAGATATGACTCAACCACACCTTGGGAAATAACCCACTATGTTAGAGAAGCCCACACCACTGCCTCCTCCAGAGCTGTGGGATTCTGCAGGCCAAGTGCAGGCACAAACACACAACTCCACATCCTTGCAGTCCCCAAGTCAGTCCCCTGARCCTGGGCCCCTCACAAGACCCACAGAAATGCCTCAGCCCCACAGCTTGCCTTCCAAGCCCGCACTGATGTTTATGCCTGCAAGCCCACAGGACCTTGGGCTGGACTTACCTGCAGCCTCCTCTGGCTTTTTGTTGTACCCTTGGAAGCAGGACTGTAGTCCCTGTAGGCCAGAGGGTTGTTTGCTASAGCAGCCACAGCTCTTCAAACAACATTCAGACCTTTTCTTGCTCCTCCCTGCAGCAGGTGCAGGTCCCAGCTGTGCTGACTCAGGGAGGGCTGGGAGTGCTCCAGCTGGAGCCACCACTTTCAAGCTCCTGAGCTAAGGGGAAGGATGTGCATACACTCCTTAAACACAACCTGCAGATATGAGGCAGGAGAGGTGCTTTTCTGTCTGGAGTATGAGGACAGAAATAATATCTTAAAATCAGGCTGATGCAAGCAATATGCCTTATAGATACCTTGTAAGCATCTCGATTCTTCCAGTGAAAGGTCTCTCCCTGCCTCTTATGCACAGAGCTGTGGGAAAAAGCTCTGAAATATAAGCACTTTCCAAAGGAAAAAAAACAATTATGAACAGTGAAGCCGGCTCTCCTTAGCTTTCACTCCGGTACCATAATAATCCACTTTTCCCATGTCCTCACTACATGTGCACAAWGACAAGTGTTTTGGGGCAGAGGTACTCAGGCAGCTGAGTTCTGCTGCTTTTGCAGTGCAGAAGGAAACATGGACCTCTCTTGCCTTCCTCCTTTGTGCCACTTTTACCAAAACATGTACAAAATATCCTATTAGAGCTCTACTTCCCCATCAAATCTCATTTAACTTAAGTAAGAGCTCAGGAGAACAGGGCTGTTCTGAAGATCCAGCATCCCAGGCTTCTATCAGTCTTTTTTGACCCAGCCCCTGAAAAAAGGTTGGCTGCCTGTGTATTTCTCCAKGATGCCTTTTCTCCTTGGTCGTTTGAAGGTTCCTGTAGCTGTGTAATGAATGAGAATATAAATTCAGCTGATGTAAAAAAAAGAAAAAATTCTTTTCCCAGATGAGTTTTATCTGGACCAGTTCCTGATTTGGTTTGTGGCCCYGACTGCATGAAATTTCATGCTGGCATGCAAACTGGCTGGGGGACAATGAATYGATCAGTGGCACTTGTGTTTATGCTGTCACATATGTGGAAGTACAGCTTTAGCCAGACTAAATCTTTCTGCAATTTTAATATCACTTACCTTAGAAAGGCTTTAGGAGAAGATTGTATTTAACATTCTCATAACTGTGTTTTGCATTAGCCATTCTCTCAAAGTTAAATCMGCTTTCCATTTCTTCAGATGTTCATCCTTCATATTTATTGATGTTTTTCTTTAATTGAATGTGATTGCTGTGTCTCTCCTCAGCCTGTCAATTTTTCTCAGTCACAGAACAGTTCTGGGAGGTGGTATTACAGCTTGTACAAATTGTGCGTTTAGACTTCAGTAATCCTGAGGAAGTAGAAAATCTCTACCTCAGGGAAAGTTTAGTTTATCCTCCTCTAAATCCTTCTAAAATCAAACACACATGCTACTACACGGATAGGGAAGTTTCATCCATGAGCTGAAACTGAACCCAACCACTCGTGAAGCAAAGCCTGAGTAATGTTCCTGGATAATGGAAATGTAGACTAAAAGCAAGGGCAACCTCCCTAAAGCTGCTGGAGTAGCACTTGAATAGCATCTCACCTGGCAGTGATACCTGCTACAGATGAAACCTGCCTGAACTCTGGCATGCCAGCTTCTCGCACTAGTACATTAAAAGAACAACACAACATGCTGAGATGAAGAAAAGAGCAGAAAAGAGAAGAACTTTAATTTATTGACCTCGATATATATAGAATCCTAACCACCACCAGGGATTGGAGGATGAAGTTTCCACCTCTCCAATCACACTGGTCAAACCAGCAGTCCATCCACTTTCTCCTCCCAGGAGAAGAAATGTAAAACAACAGAGACAGTTATAATAACATTCATTGTTTACATGAAATTCTGTGAGAAACTCCACTACAAAAATGAAAACATCAGAAGGCTCAGAAAGATGAGGGTGACACCAGCTGTGCAAGTCAGCATGCTCCA
>CADDXX010000148.1:1573727-1601301 GCA_902810485.1 Alauda arvensis | reverse complement strand
GTCCAAGGGTGCAAGCAATGTCCAAAAAGATTCCCTGCAATGGACCTCTGCCACTGACTGTGCAGAAAGAACAGACACAGAGAACTCAACAAGCTGAGCCAGCAAGAGGTTTTGGCTCCTTTGCTTTTTACCTTGAAATTGTCTCTCTGCTCACATACCCTCTGTTATCAGCTCAGATGGCAACAGAGCAGGGCGCCCATAGCCACACAGTCACCTTATATAAGAAAGTATGAAGGCCTATAACAAGACCGGAAACGGATTAAATGTGTCTGTAATGCTCAGCCTCAATTCTATTTCAAAACTGTGTGCTTCCTTCATCCTTGGTTCCTAACAAATGTAATCTGATCCATCAAAACAGATCAGTGTGACCTAAAACACTGTTAGAGATTATCTTCTGGCACTGCCCTGATTTATGAAACGTACAGTAAAATTTTCATGTGTATTTTCTGTAATTTCCTGTCCCAAATTTGAAGAAAAAAGTTCCATAAGGAACTGTAGGCATTTACAGAGTGGTGGCAACATCAAAAGGTTCATCACTGTTGTTACTTCTGTGTGGAATTTAAATAGGGGAGCACAGAATAGGTAACTCTCCATCATAGTTGCCTGCTCTGTACGAGACAGCATTTAGATCCCTTTAGTCACAGAGTGGAATRTTACTTTTAACACAAAGGCATTAGGTGAAGCACAGTGGTAATAAGGAGACGAAAAAAGGTGGGGGAGGAAGGGGAAAGCACAGTGTGAGGAATAGGGGACAGAGGTCCTATGCCTCATCTCACTGACAGCAAAGGTGACAGCAATCATGTGCTGAGGGTCTACTTGATTTGAAACAATTCAGAAAACACACCTGTACAAAGATAAACCAAGCAGTTAAGGTGGCAAACAACAATGCTATGAAGTGACATCACCAACCATAGACCACTCCTATTTGTGGTTTTAAACACACTGGGCATGTCCTCTTCTGTTTCAAAAACTCTGACAGCAGGAGCGGGCATTGCATAGGTCACATGTTCATTAAGACCAGCTCTTCACAAAAGCTTYCCAACTGAACTGCTTAACACAGCAGAGCAACATCTTCCTGTTGCTTCTTCAGTGACTTGTCTTAATGTGCTTTAACATCAGTCTTGGAAAAAGAACAAGAAAAGGAGCTGTAGAGTGGAAGGACTTCACAATTCTTCATGTGGCAGCAAAAAACAATGCACGAACTCTAGTTCTGTATCCAGAGCAAAAGGGCAGCTTGAAGCAGTGATCATTGAGGATCAGGAAATTGTTTTAAAATAAAAATTTATTTCTTTTTTGAAATGCTTTCAAGATTTACTGTTAYTACTACTATTACTACTCTTTATAACAACTATTATACACATAGCCTGGARTAAGCTACTTTAGGATATCAGTTTCTCTCCCTCTTGGGGCGAAAGTTTCAGTTTAATTAGTCAGTTCTGAGTGACGGACTGGACCGATTCTTTTTTTCTGGAAGTTGAGCCATTCCTTCACCTCTTTTGTGCTAAGCTTTGTTCATTATGTTTGCAGTGATTAAGAATCCCAACAATCCCTCATTTTGTCCAGAGTGCCTCCTCTGTACATTGACWTGGTCACATTCATTAGTCAGACAAAGTTATACTCCTTTCAAAGGACTGCAACATGACACAGTAAATAATGTTTGCCCAAAATGGTCTTAAGATGAAATCAAAATCCTTGAGAAGCTTGGTCAAATCACCAGCCACTATGGCCTAAAAAAAGATGTCATGCCCATTTCTAGCAGCCTGAAGAAATTCTTCAGTAAAGCCCATGTCTGGGTGGGCTGCTTAGGGTAATAACAATGTAGTCCTCCCTAAGAACAAATCCAGCTCCTACTAACTCAGCAGTTCAAGATCACACAGAAGACCACATGCTCTGATTATTGGTGTAACCCAAGCATTTTGACAAGATTTACTAAAACCAGGTCACTTTTGGAAGACACAAACATCTCAGTTTCAGCTGTACAATTTTTCTCAAGTCTATTCTGTTCAGTTTTATCCCATTTCCCAGCAGTGAAGAGAAACAGAATAAAACAAAATGGAACACATGAAAAAGAAAAAAAAAACCCCAAAAACCCAGAAAGAGACATTCCAAATGAAGTCTGACTTTATTGAAACCATGTTTTCTGTCGACAGTCTGGCTGCCCCTCGACATTGCAAATATTTATGCTTTCCAATTTATTTCAATTGGAACTTTATTGCTTCACTACTTCCTTATGCCTAAGAACAACCTTACAAAACAAGCCATCAGTGGTGACAGGTTTCTTTCTAAATTCAAATCCTAATTCAGTTGCACATTGAGGGTTCTAAAGAAGGCAATGAGACAATACATGTCACAAGCTCCTAATTCAACAGCTTTTTTACAGTATCTTTTTATTTCAGGCAAAACCTAATGGATGAAACAAACCTGTAGTTCTTCAAGTGAATAGCCAAGACCTCATTAGCTTAAAAATCAGTTACAGATTCTGTAAGCACCACTTGCTAAGTAAATTTCATTGGTTTTAAGCATTCAAGGTAGTAAATTCTAAAATTAAAGTTTTGGATAAAGGATTTGTCAAATACAATCTTGTTACCACTTATTCCTTCTCAAAATAATTGTTCCTTTTATTTTTCAAGGTCAGACTGGATGAGGCTTTGAGCAACCTGGACTAGTGGGAGGCATCCCTGCTCAAGGCAGGGGGTAGGAACTGGATGATCTTTAAGCACCACTCCARCCCAAACCATTTTATGATTAAATTATGTAGTAATACAAAAATAGCCGAAGTGTATCAAATCAAAGATTCTTTATGCAGCAGCCAGTRGCGCAAGAACTGCAGATAAATCCAGCAAGGATTCAGAATAAAGAAAAATAGGGTTAAGAAAAACTTCTATACCTTGTGCTTTTATACAACCCATGTTTTGAGTTGAATGGCCTTTGAAATACTCCAGGAATGTAAACATTCCTACTTAACACATTTACTAAGCTTGATTTTAACTTTAGCTTTTTCAAAAATTTTTTTAATARGCAGTGGAAGATAAACTTCTCCAACCATAGATTCATTACATTTCAAASATTCMAAAYAAAAGCAAGACAGCAATTCATACACCATCATAAAGCTAATTTAGAAAAAAAAAATAGGAAGCATCCTACCCTGGGCTGTTTTTAGGCTTTGCTACCATGCTTAAGCCAAGAAAAAAGGAGGATTTTCAGAACTAGTTGAACTATAAAAGCCAGTACTTCAGAAGAGGCTAGGGTTWTTTTTGCAGAGCTCAGGCAGAGCTACTTACACCAAAACACTAACTGCTTCCAAATAATGTTTGCTAACAGCATTCTGAGACACTCCAGGGACTTGCAGTCAGAGAAGCTGAGCAACTGGTTGCTCAGTAACATGAAGATGATACCGTTCAGGTGCTTGAACACAGGAATTATTTGTAATGAAAGCAAGAATTTGGTGCACTGGCTTTAAAAATAAGCTTGGTCAAGCCTCAAGGATGAACCAGAGTGATTTGTCTCCTTTCAGCTAAACATTTAAAGGAGAGAGGTTTTCCTGTTGCAAGCTGAGTAYCACCTTTAAATGCAATCCAGTCAGTGTTTTCATATTCTTCAGGCTAAAAACTGAATCTCATCCTTCCTATCAAATGGGCAAAACAAGTGCTGCTTGCACTCAAGACTCCAACATTAATAACCTTGACAGGGCAGAAGACTGGCCACAGGGATCCTCCCTGAGTCCTCAGCCAGATATGAAATCAATATTATTCATTCACTGTGTGTTTTCTATCCATATCTCATGATCTATTGGCAATAAGTGATCTATATACRGTGTAACAGGAAGTAATAAAGTTGTTGAACTATTGCATGATGAACCCACTCAAATGGCTGATGCTTTCAGACATTATATGAATTACATCMATAATGGAGAATTACAGCATGAGATCAGAAACAAGCCAGTTTACTGAGGAGATCCTGCCTAAACCTGTAAATCCTCCTATTATTCTGTTCCAACCTAAAAGGTCAGCTTAAAGCTCCACTACAAACGGTTCATTGAAACACTTGACTTTGATTTTGTACTGAAATAAAAGTGCTTATATTGTACAACTACAGCTGAGAACTTATTATAGCACTGAGAGGCTTCACTACCCAAGCAAATTCTGCACAGCTGACCAGCTCTCATATTTGGAACTTCTGCATGCCACGCAGAAAAGCAACGCTGATTTCTGACAACCCTTTGTTTATACTCTTCCTTACATACCTGCTTTTGCTAAAGGAGTTTTCTTCACTTGGAGTGAGTCCTGTATTTTAGAACTCCATGCATTAATCATAAAAATTCAAGAGACTGATTCAAGTTCACTGTTTCAACTGGAACAGGCGAAAGAGCATTTTTTAAAATGATATATAAATAGAATGCAGTGCAGGGCATTGGAATAGGATTTAGCACCTTCATTTCACAAAGGTGCTTCATTTGGATTCCATACTGAATATTAAGCTTGCACAATTATCAGAAGTTTGAYACCAAATTGTAACTGTGCCCACTGCACTGCAGAAATTTAATGCAAAGCAAGCAATATTTCAGATTCCAAGAGACAAATCAAGCAGATTGTCATAGTTTTACCTCGGCAAGCAGCCAAGYCCCACATGGGCACTTGCTCACTCCTCTGCCAGCAGGGTCGGGGAGAGAATGAGGAGACCAAAAGCCACAAAATTCATGGGCTGAGAGACAGTTTAAGAGAGAAAGCAAAAGCTGCACACACAAGCCAAAACCAAGGGATTAATTCAGTGCTTCCCATGGGCAGGCAGGTGTTCAGTCCTCTCCAGGAGAGCAGGGCCCCATCACACACAGCAGTGACTTCGGAATACAAACACCACCACCCCAAACATCCCCTCTTCTTCCTTTCCCACCCACTTTATTATACACTGAGCATGATGCCATGGTCTGGAATGTCCCTTTGGTCAGTTTGGGTTACCTGTCCTGGCTGGGTCTCCTCCCAACCTCCCACACATCCCCAACTTCCCAGCCAGTGTGGCAGTACGCCTTGGCTCCACCAAAACTCAGCCCACAGCCAAAACCAGCACAATGATCCAGGATTACTACAATGTAATGGAAACTGTCTTCAAGTATGGAAGTATTCCACTCCTGTGCCTAAATTACTTCAAGGTCTGCATGTATTTATAACTGAACTTACTTGTGTTACACATTTATCGATTAGGATCCTGCCAAGASAGAAGCAACTTCAGTGAGAGCTAAGAAGCCTCCAACTTCTGTTTTCTGGTTCAAATTGCAATTACAAGCATAATGTTAACATGGTGCTCCWATGTGTTAAATGTTGTGTTATTTAAACAAAAATTCTTTCCTTTGAAACTGAGAGCAAATTACTGAGATGACAGGAAATTCATAACATAAGACAYCTGATTCAAGAATTCACATATTTCTTTCTCACAATCATAGATTGCATTTTTTACTCTGTATTTTTTTATTACTAAATTTTATCACATTAATATCAAAAAGATGAAAATAATWATTTGGGCTTCAGAGCAGTTCAAAGAGAGGGACACTATAATATCCCTGGAGATGAAAATTTGCAGTGTCTTGCCATGTACTAAGTCACCTCTTCAACAAATGATGAACATTTTTACTAAAGCACATCTTTGAACCTTAACTTTAAAATGTTTCTTCATTCCAACAGTCTTTTCACATRTTCCTGCACTGATATTTTGAATAAAAAGGAGGTCAGAAAGAAGTGTGTGAGTTTGGTTTAATCATCTGCAGCCCTTCTGTGCATTTTTTAGTTGAAAGTTCAGCTCCAATCTTATCTGCTGTGGTAACTGTGTTAAACTTCAGTTTAACAGACATAAGAGAAGTGTAACACCTACCAGAAACATAAAAACCATTTCCATCTTTCTCTTTTTTATTTAACCACATAAGTACATGTCAACAGTTGGCATAAACTTCATAAAAATACAGTACCTTTTTGTGCCGAAACACTAGTCACAATGTTTATATAAAGACTTTTTTCCTGCTTCCTTGAATTCAATTAACATTTTAAAAAGTGACTTCCCAAAAGCCCTTTTTTTTTTTTGTGAGTTTCCTTATAGAAATTTTTCCAAAATCTATTCTGTAAAAGTTAAAAAGCTAATGCATTTTCAGCCATTCTCCCTCGCCCTCTCAATAAAACAGATTATAAAAAAATAAGACGTTTTAGAATACTGATCAGTTGTTACACTACTACTTTTTCACAGGTTCCCATTTAACTGACACTGTTACAGGTGTGATGGATGGTGTCCCCACAACATCCAGTATCACCAGATGCTATCAGGGCTAAAAAGACCAGTCATACCAATTGACTGATGTGAACAAAAGAAAACTGAGCTGAAACAAATCCAAACCATGGATGATACGTGGTGAAACATCAGACCTWAGAAGTCTTATGATGCTGTAGAATCACAATTACTGTGACAGCTCCCAATGGCAGTAAACATACAAAAATTCTACCAAGTCAGGTAAACGACTAAAGGGTGTCCTTGCACTGGGTATCTCAGAAGCTGAATTCTCTACTAYCTATTTATAATACTGGTGTGACATCAAGATGACAGAAAAACAGCAGAACCAGTCTAMTAATGCTGGAGCAATTATACCCACACCACTGACTACACCCATAGCACAAGTGGGATAAATYTCATTTTTCTTTAATGCTGATGAAAAAGTCCAGGCAGGATCTAATACATGGGGAAAGGAAAAAGGGCATTAAATTTTGAAAGTAATTTCTTATCAAGTTAGGCGCTGAAGGTCTAGTTAAGGCAGTGAAGGATTTATTTTAGTATCTTTCTAAGGCTATGACAGATTTTTCCTGAATAAAGCATTTTCCCTTAAAAATTTAATGTATATTATGCCAGCTTATTCTGAATGCACAAGAATGCTAAAAACCCTTGGACACTGAGAAGCTAAACTATTGCTTACTGCAAATATTATCCTTATTAATCTTCTTTATTTTAATATCAATAGGGTTCCAATAACATGCACCAAAAAAAAGAAGTTTCAAGTCCACCTACGAACTTTTCCAAAGCTACTTTTAGCTCTTTTTGGATCAGTGTTAAATAAAATGTGCAAACATATAATCATTTGCATAGCAAATCTCAAGGGACTGACCCTGAAATAGAAATCCAAACTGTTAGGTTTAAGATATTTCTATAATCAGAATTCACTTAAAATGGTAAAAAATAAAATACACATTTTTCCATTTTAAGTCTAGTAAAAAAGGTATTTCTGACTTAGAATTCTTACAGTTACTAGTTTAAAGATCTGAGAGATGCTTCATTGCATTGAAATGTTATTCCTTTGGAATCTTCAAGACTCTGTAATTGCTGTTTTCAAATACTGTGATGAAATATGGCCTGGAATCCTTGCTCATGAGGGTACATAAAGGAATTTTTCCTCTATTAGCAGGATCTTCGACATCCCAAATTTCAGGCATACTACAGCCAGGCCTAAAAAACAGGAGTATGAAAAGAGAAATTAAGAAATGCYATWAAAAACCCATGAAGCTTGCTTCATAGTGCCCCATGAATACCTGATTGTGCCAYCTGTATTTTTAAAGTTTGTCTTTATAACAGGRGAGTGATCARATTACAAAACCAATAAATACAGCAGTAATTTTAAAATAGCAYTGAGAATGTGTAAAATGCATCTGGCTTTTGGGGTTACACAACTAATAAAGAATTAATTTGGAGGAGGAAGCAGAACAAAAATTATGCAACACATTATACATTACCAGGGACCCTTAAATCTTCCTATAAAATGGAGGGTAGTATACATATTGCTAACATTTCTAAAGAAAATTCAGGAAATAAAACACCTTARAAAAGTAGTAACTCCTTGCTTTTTATAAAATATCATAGCCAACATCAATTCCCTGTACAGCTGCCTTTCAAAGTTATAATTACTAAGAATTTCTAATTTTATTAAATAGCAAAGAAATTGAACAGATTAATTTTATTCTAAATGAAAAGAAAATAAAATCAAAATTGTGTTGTGGAGGACAGAAAGGCAAACCAAAGGGGGAGGAGGTAAAGCATAACTCTTTCTGAAGAATATCTTAAATGTGACAAAATTTTTAGTGACTATTAGTGGTCACAACATTTTGGTGCTCCAACAATCTTTTACTCTGCACCTTTTATTCATWCTAGGCTTTCATTATACACACACATCTGTTCTTGCCATCAGAGAATAATTACTTCTTTCCTTTGTAACAACTTCTTTCCTTCAGTGTTTTCTAGTGAAGTTTAAAACCTCACACAACMCAGCTTTCCAGGTTCACACAAAGAACACAGGGTTGCTAATGAGAGTCAAGTCAATTTTATCAATCACTATCTACAGATGTTGGACAAAAATGTRTTTTGGACACTTTTAATAAAGAAAGCACAAATCAACATTCCAAAACTTGATATGAATCTTAGACTACATATTTGAGGGGGTGTATGACTTTAGTGAGAAAGAGGGAGATTACTTACTTTTTTCTGCTTACACACAGTGACTCTTCAAGGATGTAGTAATTCACTCCTAGTTTTATCAAGTCTCTTTTTACTTGGCTTGCAGGTTTTCGACTGTACATGGAATACACTACTTTAGTTCTGGCCCTTCAAAAAAGAAAAATCTAAGGGTTAGCTGCAATAGAGCATGRAAATGTAAGCTTTACCCTTAGACTGGAGAGGAAGGCTTTTTTATTTCACAGTGTTAACTATGCTAAAGCAAAGTTTACATTAGTAGTGCCATTTGCTTAAGTATGATTACGTCTTCACAAATATAACGATTCCAAGAACAAGTTATACAGCCCTCTGGTTTTTCTGTAGCAGGAGACAACTTTGGAACARGACCCACATTTCCTGTGAACTGAAAGTGTAAAGATGTCAAAGCAATGCATCCACTGTGCAATTATCAAAGCTAGAAATGATCTTGCTTGGACTGGGGGGATCAGGAGGAATCTGCTGAGTCTCTCCACAAAAGATCCCTGTCACTGGGTGTCACTGTGGTCAAACTGCCCTTGCTGGGACATTCTGAAATACAGAGCACAAGACCTGGAGTCTGCCAATAGTGATCAAGCAAAACCAGCCCTTGGACACCACGATCCTATTTTGGAACTAGATGACCTCTAAGGTCCCTCCAAACCAGGCTAGTGCATMTCACATCCAGTAATATCCTCTGAATGTGCAAAGTGTGATGCTGTTACAGCCCATTCATTTTCAGATACTTAAGATGGGTATTGCCTGCACCTTATTCTTCCCAAACATGCCCTGTTCCATGACTTTGTAACTAGGACAGAACATYTCAGTTGAAAGGGACCTACAGTGATCATATAAGTCCCACTGTCTGACCAATTCAGGGCTGAGCAAAAGTTAAAGCCAGTTAATGCCAAGTAGAGAACTAAGGACGTAAGGCAAATAAAATTAATTCCTGCCCTTTCTTTTTCTTGCTGCTTTCATGTTGCGTTGGATTTCTTTTAAGCAGTTTCACCAAATTAACAAAAAAAAATGTTGCTACACTATTAAATTTAGTAAAAGAAATTCATGACCTTTCAAATAAATCAATTTCAATTTAGGTAAATATTCTGATTTTGAAAACAACATGAATACAAATCTTAGTAACTCCACTACARAATTTCAGCTTCAATAATTAACCAATAATCACAAAAAATGACATCCAATCTCAGAAAGCTAATAAAAATAAATACCCTGCCTATCTTGGAAAAAAAAATTGTATCTGTCTACAATGTCAGGAGTTTTAGAATGAAGAAAAGATATAACTGTACAGATGAAATCCAACTCCTTAATTCTTATTTTCTTCTATGTAAGTTTGAAGCCCTATCTGGAGTTTATCCTTTCTGATGAACACAAATCCTCAAGAAATAAATAATGCATGTGTTTTCAATCTGACTGAAATAACAAATGCAGTTCTAGGAGGTTTTAACAAATTTTGCAATATTAACATGATGCCATTCCTAATGTGCATTACAAACATTACGAGGATCCATAGGAGATGCAAATAAAAACTCAACTGCAAAATTTACCTTAACCCTGCATCTTCATAGTGAGGATGATTTACAATAGGACGAAGTGCAGACAATTTAACACTTGCCATTGTAGGCATTGCTCCTGCAAAAACTGCATCTGAAATACACAATCAAAGGTATTTTTGAAATGAGGAATCAAAGAGTTAGAGAAGCAATTCAAATACCTGGAAAAACCAGGCAGAGTATTCCTTTTTAGAAGGCCATATGTGACATCAATAGGAAATCAGTGTTTTAGTTTGGGTTTTTTTTTAAACCTTGAATATAAGCCATTAGATAACTAAGCATCTAWGAATGGAGATTTGATACATCTTATTTTTCTTGAATTGGCAGAATAACATACTCATTATAACAACACACTTTTATTTGTCACTTCTTTCACCAGTGTTAAATAGGCAATAAAATCTCAGTCCACTACTGCTTTAATATATTTTCCTTCTAAAAAGGCAGCTGCTTTATTTCCAACCAGTTTTCTGACACGTTTAAGGAAAAGGAGGGGTGCAGAAACAAAACACATTGGCATTTTTAATTCTCTTCCTGCAAAATGGTGTCCATGGACCCACATACAAGACCAGTGTCATTTAAGTAGAAACCTATTTTAATTGGACTTGGCAAAGACACTTCTGTTGAAAATACTCCACCTGCAGTTACAACCTCCAGATCAGTAGCCTGGAGTCTAACAAAGTCAGCTTTTGGTGCTTTTTTTCCACTGGACACAGCTTTTATGTGGACACATAAACATGCCAGAGACACAGACAGTAGCAACACCTCTGCAGCCATTTGTGACAGATTCTGTGGTTCAACCTCACAATAAATGGGGACATCCTACAATATTAAATAATTTACCTTGTCTGGTATTGACTTTTATCCACTCTAAAAGTTCCTCCTGTGGCAAATTGCTAAATTCTCCCATGATGTTCCACTGGGTTCGAAGGTTTGCAGATCCCTCTATTGTCATCAATGCTAAAATAGCAAAGACCAATGTTTTGGGCTGGATTTTATAGAAGAGCCATCCAAACAACTGAAATGCAAGAATCAATTAATTCCTAGACAACAATTCTGTAATGTTGTATGCAGAACAATTCATTTTTATTTCTCTATGAGGAACCTAACATATATTGCACTACGAAACATCTCTGCTATTTCTTCTCCACTAAACTTCAGATTATAATTCAAAGTATTATGATATAGTTCAGAATACAATAATATATTATATACAATACATATTATATTTCAGAATATAATTCCTAAATATTATTCATGTTTAGCACATATTGCACATTACATTTGCAATTCTAAATAAATAAAGAATTTAAAAAATTCACATTAATGTGAACTTGTAAAGTTGAAGCTCAAATGCCAAAATCTGCAAATCAAGATGATTCAATAAAGCTAACTGGACTTTTACAGTATTTTATCTATTTACATTCAGAGTTCTTATCTGTGGTAAACAGATTAGAGATTGTACTGCAAACTTCTGAAACATTAGAAAAACAAACTTTGAGGATAGTAAGTTTAATCTGTGTTATATCCTACTCTTTCCTTTCTTGAACTGGCACTTGCCTTGTTTCCTAAAGACAGTTTGCTGGAGGCTCTAAGCAAATATTCATATATACATGAAAATGGGCAGATAAAAAAAGGTAGGACAAGATTTGCTGTGTTGAAGCTTAGTTTGAGCAGGAATACTTTATCTCGTYCATATCTGACTAAAACTTAAATAAGAAAGTACAAACTACGTTTTTCCCCAARCTATTTTTAATTAGAAGGCTTCACACTTCAAAAATATCAAACCTGCACTAAATAAATGCATTTAATTCATAGTACCATTACCTGTTTTATTTTAATTACAGCATGAAACAATAAAATCAAGTCTCTCAGTAGAAGCTCCCACTAGGCTGACTACACCAATTAGGTAGTGTGTGTTATTTTTCTTATAAACTAATCACAAACTACCTCAGATTACTAAAATTCTCCAGCCACCTCTCCAAAAATACAGTGTACTCAACTCTCATCCCTAAAGACTCACTAAACACTCTGAGAAGAACTGAAGTACTATCCAGGGAAAGCTAATATCCCAAACAGGCCTGAGCACTGTGTGGATCTGGAAGGATGAAATTAATTCATTTGTAGGCTGCTCTATATGGGCAAACCTTCTTTTTATCAACAGTTACAAAAATGTCACTTAATGGACATGTTAGAAGTTTGACAGTTCCACAGCTTTTAAAATCAAAGAAAATTACATTACTGTCACGCTTTTATAAAGCCTCATTCATGTTCAAAGTCTCTGAATTTAACATTATTTTGTTTAGTTAAGCAGCCTAGAATGGTTGAATATATATGCAYTGCAAAAGAAGCATTTCTTTCATCRGATGCTGTTCATTATTTTTTATATCAWTTCAARGTTTTWGGTTGTTTGGTTTTGTTTTTCAAATTAATAGTTTAAGTCTTTCTCCAGCTATTTTATTTTTTTTCAACATTTCCATCAGAACAATAGGAAAAGAAGGAGGAAACGTGTGAATGTAAATGGTCAGAAGTCTGAACAGAAACAACAGCAGGTATGAGTAACTTGAAGCACAAACAGTAACTTAAATGACAAAAATGAACTGATCCCTAATTTGGTTACTCCTCTTCGTTCAACTTAAGAGAACTCAAGGTTCCAATCACAGCTTTCTAATACTTAAAAAGCAGAAGAAGGGAGTTACTCCCTTTGCAAAGATGTAGCTACTTTATATTTTCATTTCATTAAAAATCTTTCTTGGAAATATGTTATGAAGTGAATTACTTTCCAGTGAARATCAACATTAGGTTACTTCTTTTCATCAGAAAGCAATCCAGACAATGAAAATAATCTTTATTAGAAAAAGAACATTATTATTTTTATTGCTCATCACCTGCCACAAGCTGCTGGTAATGGAAAAATGGAAAGTGCAGGGACCCCTGCAATGGGCTGAAAGAACACAACATACAAAATTTCTTTTCCATGTGCAAAWAATAATTTTTAGCCTCCAAATAAATTAAGACTGCAGATAAACTTTCCTGGTCTACCAGATGAGAGGAYAGCGTTGACCTCAATTACAGTAAGACAACTGCCTATCTTAAATTTGCTTAAATCTTTCTTGCATCTGTAAAACCAAATTGTCACTTATTAACTTACACTTCATTCAAAAATGTAAAACTTAAAAAAAATAAATTGTACCGAGTGTTAATCAATCATKTGGTCACAAGTCCCATTTTCCCCTTCTCATCTTCCTCCACCCAAGAAATTCTGAATCAATATTGCTCATACAGTCAGATTTTTCAGCCTCAAGAAACTACTTCTCAGCAGCCAGTAGGATAGAAAAAGCTCATTAGAAACCTCTAGGTATTCTCCTGGCCCTTCAAACAAATCAACCAAAATAAGAACAAAAAAAAGGTTTTCTTATTGCTTGCTTAAGTCTTAGGAGTGACCTGCTCAGTGGTGGCTCAACAGCCTGATGTTTCTCTATCACACTGTACTGGTTTGGCACAGCCTGGTTTTGGGAAGCAGGGGATCACAAAGATGCTGGAAGCTTCCCACCATGTCCTGCAGACCCACTGGCTGATGGCTCTGAAGATGGACAGGCTGCTGCCCAAAACTGGGCCAATGAGAGAGGCTGGTAATGCCTCTGGGATGACATATTTTAGAACAAAATCAAAACTGAAGCCATGGGTTTTGCTTCTAGTCAGAGGAGGAGGAGGTGAGAACATGTGATGGAAACAACATGGAGAAAGCAAGGTCAGTGCAGAAGGAGGAGCAGGAGCTGTTCCAGGCACCGGAGCAGAGATTCCTCTGCAGGCTGTGGTGAGACAATGGTGAGGCAGCTGTGGCCCTGCAGCCCATGGGGATCCACAGGGGATGCAGAGATCCACCCACAGCCCATGGGGATCCACAGGGGGATGCAGAGATCCACCCACAGCCCATGGGGATCCACAGGGGGATGCAGAGATCCACTTGCAGTGCACTGGGGAGGTGCTCATGCCAGAGCAGGTGGATGTCTGGAGGAGGCTGTGATCCAGTGGGAGACCTAGGAGAGAGAAAGGGCCCTGCTTCCAGGCTGGAGCAGCCTGTCCCTGGAGGACTGCACCCCGTGGGAAGAGAGACCCACACCACAGCARTTTTGGGARGACTGTCTGCCTGTGGGAGGGACTSACACTGCAGCAGGTGGRGTTTGGCTGCTGCTTGTGAGAGTGAACCCACGCTGGAGAACTTCACAGAGAACTGTCTCTGGTGGGAAGGACCCCATAGTGCAGCAGGGGAAGGACCCCTCTCCCTGAGCAGTGCAAGAGAAATCTCAGTGATGAACTGACCAAAAACCCCCTGCCCTGTGCCCCTGCACTTGCTGGTGGGAAAGAGGGAGGTGCTGGGGAGGGAGAAGGTGTTTTAAGGGCTTATTTTACTTCTCATTATCCTCCTCTGATTCTCTTGGTAATAAATTTCACTTTGTAACTAAAGCTGAGCCTGTTCTGCCCTTGAAATATTTCTCCCAGTCCTTATCTCACTAATGAAGCCTYGTTAACTATTTTTGTTCCTTTTCCCTCCTTTGCCCAGCTGACAGTGAGTGAGCAACTCTCRTGGGTGCCTGGTGYTGGGCCAGTGTCAAACCATGACACATGCTGAAGCCAGTCCTGTATTACTTGGAACATTAGCAGCCTCTCCCTACTAAAGTGAGCACACATCCGTCAGACCAGAAAAAAATCCAGCTTGTCTTCTATAGGTATCAATCAGCACCAATCTACAATGCTATTACTCAGGTGCTTTAAAAAAAAATCACCATGCAGCTAAAAAAAATCAGTACAGATTTTACAGTGGCACAAAGTATATAAATACGTTTAGTTCTGAACTTCATTACACAACTACTACTACCATCATAACCAACAGGGCAGAAAAGCCTGTCAAGAAACAGTTAAAAAAAGAACTAGGAACAAATCAACTTTGGACAGAATTAATTTAAATTGTAATTGTTATCTAGAAACTGCATGTTAAAAGAACATTTTTTCGGGTTTTTTTTCTGACTTTTGAAAWGMAGCTKCWTTTCAAATTATTTAGAAACACCYTAAGAAAGTTCACTTAGAAAAATAACCAGTGCAACTGCTATTGCTGAAACAACCAGACCACCTAAAATGATGCCAGCATTTCAAGAACAACTAAGACCTGGAAAACCAAACACCTGTGAATATTCCAGAATAGCAAGTACATAGAGGAAGTTCCTAAGTCCCAATACTCAATGACAAGGTGGCTAATGAAAGAGGTTTTGATGATTYGTCAGCATTTTATATTTTACTTGTACAGATTCATCTGATGTTGGCAAACACACAGCACTCTCACCTAGACCAAATAAATCAGGCACCAAGAAWGGGATTGAGCACAACATTTAAGCAGACTGATACTGTGTAACCTGTCCAGTGTTATAAAGAACTGCCCTTCTTTAAAGTTCATTCAGGAAACAATTCAGTTTCCTGGAAAACAATTATTTGTTCAGCTGGACTAACATGAGATAGCTTTCTCCTCTTTGCATAAATCTGTCTCATTCACTCATTTTCCAGTAGTTTGACACAGGTATCAGCTGTGGAAGGAACTGCCTTCACCATACCAYCCTAATTCCCCTTTAGACACTTTCTTGCAAAAATTTGATGGTATAGATGATTTCAGRGTACAAAGATTAAATCTCAATTTGATTTATAAGATTGAAATGTTTCCAACATGCAAGACTTCACACAAAACTTCTGGAAAGAATTAATTGACAAAATATATGCAAGGGAGTAAGCTCTGAAGAGCTGTGAATACACAGTGTAAACAAAGACAAGCACTGGATAAAATTAATAGTCAATAAAAACTTGCAGTGGCATAGGGGTGTGCAAACACAGTAAAATCTAAGATGCATCTCCCTGTGCTCAAGCTCAACACACAGCATGTTAGCATGAATAATAATGCAGTTGGACAAGTTGCATAAAGCAAGCCTTTTGCTTTATTTGGCAAGAAGGGAGAATGGAACCATTTTTTGACAGGCAATATAATCTGGTTTATGTTTATCTGGTGCCCTCAGATTCAGCAGTTACACACAGACAAATCTGCTTTAGGACAAATAACTGTGTAAGACTTAACTACTGAGATAGCTCCAGAATAAAAGAGATCTTACCTGTTTTGAACACACCAAAGAAGCCATAATACACAGATGTGGTGTTAAAAACAGCTTTAGTCTCATGATTAAAATCGCTAGGACACTGTATGCCAACAGCTGCAATGCATGGAATACCAGCTGAAAAGAAAAAAAAAAGAAACAAGACACAGAAGCAAATTTGCATACTTTTCATTTCTGCCTTAAACACACAACTTCATTTTCAGTACAGCTTAAATGATGAGCTAGTCTGAAAGAGTCCAAGTCAATGAAAGATATTTATATGTCAGATGGTGATAATGACTTTCTATTATCTTTTATATAAGTGCATGCAGTATGCTAAAGAATGGAGTAACATGAAGGAGAAACATGATCAACARAAGAAAAASRAGCTAGAGAARCAGGTAGCTATWTAAAAAATCCTTAGACATTAACAGGCAATTATATATGTAAAATTTCTTGTATAACCTCTTTAGAGAAGAGATTTTAAGTGCCCAAAAGACCCAAGTATGGAATAAGAGAAGCTAATAAGATCATCCTTGATAATCACACAATCAGAGGCAGCTTGCTTTAATATTCTAAAAGGCATCAGATATGCCACTCACTACCTCTAACATTAATCTATGTTACTTGTCAAAGTGCTGTGCTAAAATCAGAGGCATTTTTGCAATCAGTGCTTTTATCTGATTGATAGAATCATTTAGGTTTGAAAAAAATCTTTAAGATCAAGTCCACTCATTAATCTAACGTTGCCAAATCCACAGCCAAATCATGACCTCRGTGCCAATTCTGTATGCCTTTAAATGCCYTCAGGGATGGTGACTCAACTCCGGGGCAGCCTATCCTTGAAAACACTTTTGGGTATTTTTCCTAATATCTACCAACATCTCTGATATCTACCAACTCTCTGGGCCAYCTGATCCCAGTGTTTCACCACTCYCATTGTAGAGAGATTTCTTCCTTATAGCCAGCCTAAATCTACCTGATTCCAGTTTTAAGTCATTATCCCTTGTCCCGTTGGAACAGGCCCTGCTAAAAAGTTGTCCTGGTCTTTCTTACAGGTCCCCTTTAAGCAATGAAAGGCCCCAGTAAAGTCTCCCKGCAGCCTTCTCTTCTCCTGGCTGAACAATCCCAACTTTCTCAGCCTGCCTCCGTAGGAGARGTGTTCTATCCCTCTGTTTTTGTGGATAGATCTCCTSTGGATCTGCTCTGACAGGTCCATGTTTTTCCTATGCCAAGGGCCCCAGATGGGGACACACCACATTGCTTTGCACAGTTTTACTAAAAAGAACCATGTGTTGTGTACTACARCATTCATTAAGGCATATCTCAAAACAGAATTTGAACATTATACATCATGTGGAACCCCAGTAAAGGAGCCAATTTCCTTCTCAGTCTCCACATGGAAAATGGAAGGTACAGCCTAATTTCAGTGTCTTTTGGAACAGCTACAGTAAAAGCCCAAGATTCCTCTCTTGCACAGTCACCTTCATTGCTAGTATATGCCTTTGTTCAACATTACAGAGTTATCCTGGTGACCCAACTTGAAATGTGGGAAATAACAATGCAAATACTTAGCTCCAAACAAACCACATATATCAGCATCAGCCCATTGCAACCTGCATTTCAACATCGAGTATTTTCATTAACACAAGAATAAAATCATGCAGAAAAAGGATCTTACCTCACCATGGTTAAAACGTTCTTCTCTGAAAAAAAAATAACAACCCAAAACCCACCATTATTTATGTACTACCGAAGCAGTGGTTTTATTTTAAAATCATCTCTAAAGGCATTAGACAATGCAACTAATGCAGTAATCATGAATCAAGTGTCAGAATTTTTTTCCCTCTATGCAAGTTTTGAAATGAACTGCAAATCATAACTAACTTCCTCAATCCCTGTATCTATTTGGAAATCTTGAGTATTGACTTTAGCAGGTTTTTTTTATTACATCCATGAAATGAAACTCAAGATATCTTTATAACCTGGAAGAAAATAATGGGGTAAAAAGAATTTGCATTCACTATTTACAGTAAAAAAAGCAAAAAAGGCACATAAATACTGGTTCAGAAACACAGCAGAAAAGTAAATCATTAAATATAAAATCTAGGTATAAATGGGTTAAGATGCCTAAAACAGGTTTAACAGATAACCTTAGTTTTAGTTATAAAATAAAAATACCATTTGTAATGCATCCACTCAGATACTGAACTAACCTTTCAAAAACAACTTACATAATGTAGAATTCTGAATTATACAGCATATAGCAAGTCAATGAACTTCCAGCAGGAAGTTCAGTTTTACATTAAAAAAGAAGACAATGCTTACTTTTCATATCGGCCTGTGTGAGATAAGGACCACAGAATATATTTAATTGCCTGAAGAAAACAAGAGACAACAAAAAGTATGAACATACTTTCAAAAGCATTTTGAAGCATTTTCCACATTTGCCAAATTAAACTACACCTGGGTAATCTCTTTCTGAGATAATGCTAAGATAAAAGATACACAATGTTTTAGCTAAAGCTTCTTTTAGAGAATGTTTAATTAGCTAGGCAGTTAGTAGTTCTCCCATCTGTTCCTGTGCAAACTCTTAAGTTTGTTTTTTTTTTACACAAATTATACATAATCAAATTTACAAAAACAGTTATAAACTCCASTTTTAGTATTCATCAGCTAAATAACAGAAATTTTTTTGGTGCTTAACATCAAATCAAGTTTTATCACTGACTAAGGACTGGACCTTTGCAAAAATCTTTGTAAAGAGAATACAGACTGTATTTTTTTCTGACTGTATTGGGTTTACATGCCAAGGTTTCAGTAGCAGGAGCATTGCAGGGGTGGCTTCTGTGGGAAGGGACCAGGGACTGCCCCCATGTCAGAGAGAGCTGGKTCCAGACAGCTTCAAACCAGATCTACGACTGGCCAAAGCTGAACTCTGGTGGGGYCTCTACTGATAAAATGCTTACAAAAAGGTAACTCTGCAGCAGGTTTAAGAAAGAGCAGTAAGAAAACTGGGAGTGAAGTGACCCTGAAGTCACCGAGGTCACTGAAGGGGCAGAAGGAGATGCTCCATGAGATTGCAGCTTTTGGAGAACCCCACGGTGATGTAAGGTTTGTTTCTTTTACCCTGGAGGCCCATAAAGGATTATGGTGGAGCAGMCAGAAAGYCMCTTGAGATCTGTGCAGGACYCCATGCCAGAGCAGGWGCACATGCCTTGAAGGATGCTGCAACTCACAGAGAGCCCACAAAGGAAAAAGCTCCTGGCAGGAACTGCAGCTTGGGGACAAGAGCMCACAAAGGAGCAGGATTTCTGGCAGGACCTGCAACCTGTGGGGGACTCATGCTGGAGTAGTCTGTTTCTGAAGAACTGTATCCCATGGAAGAGACCCATGCTGAGCCAGTTCTAAAATGAACTGCAGCCTATGAAAGGGACCCATTGAGCCTGGGCATGAGGAAAAGATGGTTTTAGTTTTGGTTTTGCTTCTTGCAGTCCTACTCTATTTTTAATTCCCAAAAAATGAAATTCACGTTCTTCAAGTCAAGTCTGTTTTGCTCGTGACAGTGAATCAGAGACTGAGGCCCCTGTACTTATCTTGACACATGAGATTTTACTACTCTTCTTTCCCCATCATCCTGAGGGTAGGGAATGGCTTGGCAGGCACCTGGCAGTCAGCAAAGCTTAACCCACCACACCAATTTCTTCCCATCTCAAGTAAATAAAWAAATAAATAGCAATCCCTTCAAACAACCTGAAATGTAAGTTCAAGGTAAAGGTGACTCACTGAATCAATCACTTACCCTTTTGATGATCACCCCAAAAACCACCAGAACAACTGGTAATAGCAGAGTCTTTGTGTATCTAACTGGAGTCTAAAATGGAAATCAAGTTCATTATTTGCTTTCCTTCATCTGTAATTATTTCAATCACCATTTTAAAGAAATTAATAAAGGAGATCTTCCTTGAGTAAAATGTAAATGTCAACTTCACCCAGTAATCACACTAAAGACATAATACTGGGGTCATCAGTAAATTATTTCCAGTTCTTTTGCAAGCCATCCAAAGATGAGAAATAGACTGCATCTCATCTGTATTTGAGCACTATGGGTCRACTAACTTATAAACATTCTAAATGCATGTCTAGGAACTGATAAATTTAAAAAGGCTATTAATGCCACATTGTGATGCTTCAATGCTGTCCTGTAGCCTAAAGCTACCACATAAGGCCCTTGCAGCTCTCAGTACATTTTCCACATACCCAAAACCAGGTACTGAGAGCTYCATAAAATCTCATTTGCAGAACTGTAACCTTTCATTTATTCCTAAGGAAGCACTTTTCTTAGATCTATCATCAAAACACTGCTTCGGTTTAAGTTCATTTAAATGCAATAAAACCAATTAAATTTAGCTTTAGTTCATTAATTTCTCTTTTCACAAGTATGCACTTGAACTTACGATGGCAGTAAATGACAAATAAAGATAAAGCAAGAAGTTCCCTCTTCCACAATCCCATATTTTGACCAAATTACCTCTTTTTCCATGAAGTCAAACTCGGCAGCACAGGTATACATTAATGTATCAAAATCCTTGTAGCCAATAAATTTAGATTTCAATATATTTCCTATATGGGCCTGGTAGGATATAAAGGAAAGAAATATCAAACTGTAGTAAGCAAAAACTGTCCTGTTTTCCACAACAAAGCAGTATAAATATGAGAAATTATTTTGTACTGAGAAATATTTTTAATTAGAACAGAAGTTTATATCACTTACAGTATTGTTACAAGAGCACCAAAAATCTACTTCCAGTGTATTAAATAACATCTTTGAGTCTAACACAGACTGTACAGTGTTAAACAAAAACCAGGAAACAGCAGAAAAAAGGGTCTGGCTATTGTGGTTATATTCAACAAGAATATGGCTTTGCATTGTCATATTTTAAGGCATGACCTTCCTATCTTTAACCCCCAGATACACCTGCAGATATACCTGCAGGCAGGTTTTTAACAATGTAATAAAGGGGCTGAAATACAGCAAAGGCTGCACTTGTTATAACAAGCATATCAAAACTGTCCTGAAAATTAGTATCAGAGAAGAGTGAACTGACAAACTGAGTAAATAAAGGTGTAGGTAGAAGATACCCAAGACAAACAAAGCCCTATAAAGCCACATTTAAAAAACAAACACATAGAGCATTCAATAAGACAAAAGATATTTGTGTTTTCACAAATTTTGGTAATTACATCTCAAAGTGATAATACATAATGAAAGAAAAAGCAAATATACAGTCTCTCTCCCACTTCTGCAAAGCAAATTCTGGAAATTCAGGAAAGTRTATCAGTAAGATGTCAAAATCAAATATTAGTAATGATAAAATTTTTGAAAGACAYCAACCAGATACTCAGAGAAGAGTACTTACATCATCAGCTATTCCAAACACAAGAGAAGTCAGGTATTTCAAGGTGACTGTCCCAAATAACCAGGCACACGCTTCAATAACCTTGAAAAATACATTTAGAATGAAATGGATTTTATAACTTTTTGTTCTTTTTTAAAAGGCTTCTTAAATGTAGCTACCACTTATAAACTCTCCTATGTTAGAGCTGAAATAATTTTGTCCAACTGATTACAGCTGTATCACTGCATGCACTATTGAGGCAGTACTGAAGTTAACTTTAAACAGGAGCAGCCTCACTGTCTGTTCCATCTGTTTTGCACACATCAGTGTGAAAGGACTGTTTTTGGACAAGAGCTGCTCCCTATTACCAGGTTATGCTAGCCTGGTAATTCAAATCTATGGAGGAATTTCCTGATTTACAGCACCATCTCAAGATGATGTGAGGTTAGAAGCTGATGGAAATATAAGCGAAGTATGTACAGTTACTACTTTTAGTTATATATCAAGCATATTCTTGTACTAGGAAGGTTAAATTCTTGGCAGCATAGCTTAATCTAGCTRATTCTTTATAAAACTGGATCAACTGAATAGGACAACCTGCCTCAGTRTCTTGTATTTGGGACTCACAGCAGATGCTTTCAGAGAGAATGCAACAAAAACCTGATCTTTGCCCTAACGTAAACCAAGGTTTTTATGTGATGATGGRCTCATTTAATGGCTGCTAAGAAACCTAAATACCTAGGAGGTATCCTAATCCTTTACTGAATGCCTCTGGGTTTTTTCCTTCCACGGTAACTTTCTTATTCCTTATAAGCTTATTGCYGCTAGCATAAAGGGCACTAAAAAACTATCACTATATTCTACTTTTACTCCGTGGTTTTGTCATATTTACCTTTATTTTACAAGATGTAGAATTCTAATGTATTTTAAAATCCCAGCTATTTGTTGAATCTCAATGGTAATAGATTTGGGGGGAAGGCATTCTCACTTTTTAATTTTTTATTTATTTATTTATTTATTTATTTATTTTAGGTAAGACACGTTGACTGAGACTACATGCAGTATTTACAATGAAGTTACATATGAATTTAAAAAATACAAAAAAGAAATTCTGCTTTCTCTACAGGTCCTTCTCTGTGATTTCCATCAAGCATTTTCCTTCTTGGTGCCCACTCAGTAATGAATTGGTGTGTTCAGAGATTTTTGTGCAAGAATACTGAGATTTCTCTGGTGAATGGTAGCACCTTATTTGGGATCAATTTTAGGGTCATGGTGGTCTTTTGAAAACTTACCATTTAATCCCACCCTTTGTTTCTAACATACCTTATCTCATGGAGTTTAGTTTCTTTTATAGTTCCAGTTAGACAGCTTCTCCAAAAAGTTCCTGAAATTTATGTACATTACATTCACCCACACAGCCTTACCTACATCCTTCAGAGAAGTCAAACCCTTTTCAAGGCATGACTTCCTTCCACAAAGGCTACACTGGATGTTTCTCACTATGCTGCACATACAGCTTAACACCTTCCTCATCCTACAAGTTTTTATTCTTTTACAAAACCCAGATTTATTAGCTTGCCGTTCAACAAGTGCCTTGGATCTCCATTTCAGAAAAGTGGCATTTGCCTACACTCTGATCTTCCCTGGTACTTCAGCCAGGCATGTATACATGCTCTGCAGTTTGTTATGAATATTTTAATTCCTTCCTGTTCTAATTCGTTTATAATAACTGTACGGATTTCATCCAGTTTTGCTAACACCTTACCCTCCATTTAATAAGAATGTTTGTCTTAAGTCAGGCATAATCTGGGTAGGCTCCCATTTCATGTGTTTTTACATGTTAACATTATGCCTTAAGCAGCAAGTGCTTCTCATGTTTTCTACATTTTATTCATAACAGTTACCTTTTATTCATAATAGTTTTGGGAGTGTTCTCCCTGTTTGGACACGACTGCTACCCTCCAACCTCACCCACACACCCCACAGTATTTTACTCTGACTTGCTTCCCTATGTAATTTTTTGCTGTTGTCACAAAAAATATCCTTTAAAGTTAYCTAGATATCCACATTTTAGTGACTATGTAATGCAGTACCTTAATCTCCATTTCTGTAAGCACTATTAGCCTTTTACTTGCTCTTTCTAAAATGACCTTTACTTTAGAAGAATTCCCATACAGATCTTAGGTTTTGTAAACYTGTCAAGTTGGCAATTTAAAATTAAACATGTTGCCATTTAAACAAATGCTATTTAAACAAATAAAGGCTATTTCAGCTTTCTGACATAAATGTGTGTTTATGCTCTCTTTATTTCTTCAGGAATTTGAGACTAATTGCTGGGAACAGTGACAATTTATTAAAGACAGTAGTTCAGCCACATTTGATTTACAATTATTAGAAACAAAACCAGACGTTGTTTCTGCATTTGACAAAAACAAACAAACAAAAGCCATAGTTTTTCTCTGAAATTAAAAATACACACAATTCCTTACCCACACATAGACTTCTCTTCTGCGCCTTTTCAGGATCTTTGGACTCCATTCAAGAATTCCCTAAAGACAAAAAAAACAAAACAATGCACATTTGTAGATAACATAATAACAAGTTATTCCAGTACCCTGAATGAGTAGGCTTCCTTTTAGTAAGCCTATTGTATCATATATTCATTTATTAAAAAATCTTCCATAATTAATACAACATGAGATACAAATACACATGGTATGATTTCACCCTGCACTGGCCAAACTTGCCAACATACAAACTCTTAGTGCAGTTCAAGTACAATTAATGGAAGACTACTTTTCTCCTGAACGAGTAAAGAGATTCTGTATTATTCAGTTCTAAGCTTCTTTAAATCAAAACCTATGGGAAACTGAGTTCTGTCTGCTTCTGTGAATGATAAGAGACTGAAGCAATAAATCAATTACTAGTAGCATAATACAAACAATTTTCAAGCAAGGCAACAGAGCACGGGGGGTGGTAGAAGTCACTCCTTTGTGTTTCACAATATGCTCATTTTATGACACAAGGAAGACTCATTTTAGGCTCATTTGATGAACAATGTAATTAAAAGCTTCTGGAAATCCAATCCATACATAAGACTGAGGCCAATATAAGCATCCAAAATACCACACAAACAACAAATACTTTTTTCAAAGCAGAAAGTAGGCAAGGAACTCAATTCAACCTGTACTTAATATATAATTACAAAAACTGCTACAAGATATTAGAATAGATTCATAACAAGCAAACTATACTACAGCAAATATGCAGCCAAGGCAGTTTACTGTTAGCATAAGTGAGAAATTGCCACACTCTTGCTGATTGATGAAATATAAACAGACAAAAAGAATCAGAAATTAAGATGATTTGCAGTAAGGTAAATAGGATCTGTTCACAACACTTTATCTCCTATTTCTTATGTACATAAATCCTTTATGAGGAGATACACAAAACTGAAACAGCTTGTGGGGGTTTTTCCTATTCAAAGAAAAATTAAGATAATGAATGGTGAGATGATGACTCTCCAGTGAATAATTTCACTAACACATTGGTATGATGCAGCAATTTCAAACAGTCTTAAACCACTGTTATATTGTGGCTTAGTMATTTCTTCTGCACTAGAGGATTTACTATCAATAAGAATCATTTAAATGTAGCTCCTCCTTGCTCATGTCCTTGTTTTACAGTCACTCTGGTCAAAACTGCATACACGGTAAATTTTATATATTTATAAAAAGAAGAGAACTATAAAAGTAGAAGAGCTGAGTCTTAACTGAATTTCTCTTACAAAGAGGTTTTGGTGTAAATCCAAGATTTCTTGAATTAGAATCTACCCTTTCACCAGATACCTTTATGGTGTAACTCTGTTTCTCATCTGAAAGGTTTCTCATCTGTCTGGTAATGCAGCAGTTTCACATCTTACATCAATACATATATAACAGCACAGCACTGCAGCCTTAGCACAGCATGCATTTCTTGTTAAGCTACTTACCGAGATAACCACTAAAGATGCAGCATAATAGGATGTCAGTAACATGGAATTACCAAACATCAGAATAAAACACACCAGAAGAGACACCTGAAAGAAGAAAATAAAAATTATTCAACTTAGAATAGAAAAAGTAAGGATCACCTAATGTCTTAACAGCTTTAAATTTAAAAATACCTATTTTACAGCAAAGTGCAAGCCTGATACTCATACTAGCAGATTTGTTCTGAAAACACTGATTGTAAGGACTTAATGGCAGCAGGTAGCCAAGTGTAGATTACTGTTTTAATTTATTTATTGAAAGTATGTAAGAACAAAGCCTGGTCAAAGGATAAATTTATATAATACAACAGCTACATTTGTGAAGTTATTTCTAACATATTAATTTTTTTCTAAATTACAGTATGAGTTCTCTCCATCCTGTTAGTTATCTTTTAGAATTCTGGACAAACATAAAAATGAAYAGAAGGTTTGATGTCTTCTTTCTTCCTAACTGATAAACATATGTTCAAAATACCATCATCATCAAAGTCAGGGAAGCAGAACTCTGACTGTTTGATCATATGCACMTAATTATAYKAGTTTAAAAGTCAAGGCTRAAATACAACTTTTATCCACCATTCTGATCTACTGTGCTCTCTTTTTTAACAGAAAGCAATCTSAATTACATTTTCCAACTTGGAGGGCAAAATTAATAAGCAAGCTCTGTCTTCTGTAATACACAGGAATGAGGRAAAATAACASAGAAATTTGCAGACTTTTCTACTCCCCTCTTCACATAGYTAAGACTTTCAYTTTCCACAGAAGGAGGAGGGTAGGAGGGAGGTAAAAATTGAAAACACCACGAAACAGACTGGCAGTTTACCCAGACTCACTAAGCTGTCTCTGTAATATAACATGACTGTTTATCTATCTGAAAATAGGCTATTTATGGTACCTCAGCACCTAAATTATGATATAGCTATTGACATAAGCCTGAAAGCTTAAGTATGTCATCCTGCTCCTGTCAAAAAACTTCCAAACAAATCTGCTTATTTTGTCCCTGCTTTATGTAAGAAATGARTCGCACAGAACTTACCACTGCCTTTGAGTTTATAATTTACAGTGYTTCAAAAAAATGTTTGAAAACATATGAAATATAATTTAGTTTCTTTTTTGGGGAAATAGTCTCTTTTTGCCCACCTAATTAGCATAGCACAATTTAAGCAAAAAGAAGAATTTTTCAACTCTATCACATTTCTTAAAAATACTTGTCTATATCTTCCTTTATATTTTRAACTGTAATCTCACTACAAAAAGCAAAACTTGATCATTATCTCAACTTTAAAMATTTAAGTCAGGTTTTATGCAGAAACTCACACATGTTTTACTTATCATTTCCCTTCTTTCTTGACTTTCTCACCCAGTTTTGAAAAAAAAAAAATTGGTTTTTAATGTAACAGTTTATTTCCTTGTCCTCCTAAGTACCTCCCCAAATATTTAAACCACAAGATCTTTGCATGGTCAAGACTATAGCAGTTTTCAAAACCCAGTTCTAGTTCCAATCCAGACCCCTCCCTCCCTTATCACTGCATGTTTTCAACCTTTGTGCAACTAAGGAAAACACTTCAGACAAATGGTCTCTTTTCATGCCTTGACCTGTTTAAGGGGACTTAAAGTTTTTTTAAAAAAGGATTACCATATGAGCAGATAGGATCTTCTGTAATTTGCTGGAGTCAATATAACCCATAATACACACCGCAAATAATGAAGCTATCTAAAACCAGAAGTGAAAGGGAAGTTAAAACAATTTGCACTGGTACAATTTGTACTCCTTCATGCGAAAGAAAAGATTATTCAAACAATCATTAACTTTTATTGCTACTTTTTGCTAAGTACTTAGGTGTTTCGTAATTACTTCTTTCAGAAATCCTGCTGTGATGCTCCAAATAAGAATCATCAAATATAGTTGAATATTTAAGAAATAGGTATTCAACTTTATAAAAATGCAAGTCACCAAAA